>JAZGTJ010019432.1:0-10906 GCA_036877575.1 Botia almorhae | reverse complement strand
GGTTCACTGCTTTTGTAGAGCAGACAGATAATGGATTGGCAGATTGCCTTTGGCCTAGTAAATGGAGTTGAGAGTCAAATCTTAAGTTTTTCCGGCCTTGTTGGTTTCCTGTATTATTCCGAAATGAAAAGAGACCACACTGACAATACCTTAATTCGGTTTAAATTATAGAGAGACTGGGATGGATATAAGGTACAAATTGTGCTCTGCCCACTAGACTGCAATATCTGTGTGCATAGAAACCCTGCCGAAGCGTATATCTTCAAATAAATGTGTGGTTCAATCAAGTTTTAAAAAAGAATGAAAGAAAATGAAAATATTCAAAGATGTCTCATACAGCTTGTACATGTACAGTTCGCACTACACTGTGTTATTCTGATCCTTACAAAAAGACAGAAATTCCTGCTTCTGGCCAAAAACTTCTTTCACAAGCTACCAACTTAAAATCTTGGTACTTTACTGTGGCCTCACATTTAGGAAAAGGATACATAGACCTTTAGCCCCATGTGTTTCTGACTGATGTAGATTGTAAAAGTATATATATAGTCTTTTATAAATAAAAATATATATTGTGTGTGTGTGTGTGCGTATAGAGAGAGAGAGAGAGAGAGATTTTCACAAGTAAAAAAACATCAGATCGTTTTTTTGTGCATTTTCCCTTTTCTAATCTAAAATTAAATTATAGTGTAAAGCCAAAATGATTGTTTTGGTATCATAATTTAAAAAATTGTTAACTGTATTGTCTGTACTGTACATTAATTTACCCAATCACGCCCTAATCAAATCCCATTCATCTGCTCAGTTGGGTGTCTACCAGAAAATAAAATAATTCAGCATTTAATAGAAACAACAGTATTTTTGTAGGAAATCAACTTGCCTTAATGATTTTCACCAAGTCTGTATGCTCATACCGTATGTACATTTAGTGATTATTCCAATAATATTGTGTTGGCCATTTTCTCATAATATTTTTTACACTAGCCTCTTTTATTAGAATCCACGTCCAACGGCCGTTTGATTAACTATGGTTTTTAAGGCTTTTTCAAATGACTATTTTTATAAAGAGATTTTGAAGTCATTTTGCAAATTTATATCTAATGCCCTTAACATGCACATGATTAACAATGAGATGCATATTTAATGAGGGTTTAATTCATTTAGGGTTAAGAGAATGTGTTTGATGGGACTGTAAAGCTGGGTGAGTGAATATCTGGACCATTTTCATCTTTTTGACTTTACTTTAAAAAAGTATTTTTAAAGTCACACACAGACAGTGTCTGGAAATGTGTCCTTGCAAGGTTTAGCTTTCAGAGCAATTTTGAGTGCCATGTGATTGATGTGAACAGCAAGTGAGGCAAAATCTGTTTTTCTTGTAAAGTATTACAAATCCTAATATGGGAAATTGCTCATAAAATCATTACCCAGTCCCCCATTTGTTTTAATTTTCTCAAAGTAGATTTCCATATTCTCTTAGACTGACCAGATGTTCAGCATTCACCGAATTGCTACCCACTGAAAGTAAATGTGCAATGATGTAAAATAGGCCTAAATCTACCTAATCCTTCTGTCTATTTTAAGAAAGATGTTTTGTCCTTGTGGGGTAGCCATTATGCCAACAGATATGAAGCAGTGTTGTGCAGAGGACATCTTACTCATTGTGAAACACCATTGATGGCTGAAGAGACTTTTTTCCAGCCAAATAGTGAAAGAACTGGCTCAGCAGAAGCAGCCGTCTCCTTGTTTTTCTGCCTGTACTGTCTCCCAGCCTGCCGGCAGTTCCAGGGTCATGGTTGAGGGTCAGCACAAGTGGTTTTGTCCATGTTTTTGCCCAGTGTTTTTGACACTAGCCCCAATTCCACTCACATTTACCCAGCCACACAAAGCACCCATACTGCCTTGAACTGCATGAGGCATGGCGCTGAATGAGAGCTGACCTAAAACATAGATGAATCATCCTTGCCTGATTTCTGGTTAAGAATCCCTCTTTACTCTCTAGTGCATGTATATACTGTATATATACAATATATGCACTATTTACAACTAAGGGACTGTTTGCAACTGGTCACTACATGCTCTACATGCTTGACAGAAAAGGCTCAGTGAAGACATGTTTTGGCTAAAGACAAACCAACACATGACCCAGTCCACTTCTACTGTTTATCTGAGCCAGTTCAGTTACAAACATGACAGTCTTTGACAGCAAGTCCTCTGAAAACCGAAGGATAAAATCTGTTGCTCCATTCTGTTTGATTACAGCCCTCCAAAAATCTTTTCTTCTGCTCACATGAAGCGAGTTCTCTTTGATACAGACCTTGTTTTTTATTTTTTAGTTGCCATCTAAATATTACTGCTGGTGTGTGTAATCTGTATGTCAGGTAGAAAGAAGAGAATGTTGTTGTTCTTGTGTTTGGCGGTCACTCGCTGAGTCATCGTTCATCATCCATGGGGCACATAAAAGCAGACGCTGAAATAAATGTTGTTGTTAAATAAGACTGGCACACTTCTGCTGAAGTAAGGCAGGACGTAGCTTCACTTTTCTTTTCTCACAATACAATTGGTCCCTTTAAAGGGTTAGAAAAAATATGTGTAGGATTAAAAGGCTAAAAGAAAGATTAGTGTATTCCTTTGAATTATTTTATATGTGATGATAGTTGTTATTATCTGTGTGGTTGGGCACAGTTCTTAGTGCTGATGTTCTCTAGAATGAATAGTACTTAATGTCTAAATAGTTTTTCTATAACCTCAGTCAAATATTGACAGTTAGTTGATTTGTGTCTAATTTTGAGTTACTAACACCAGCATTATTATGTGTGTATATAGACCTGTGTGTGTGGTATAATAATACTAATTATATATATATATATATATATATATATTATAAAACACTATATAAAATATAGTATATTTTATATACTATGTAAAGCACACACACACACACACACACACAGAGTGTAGTACTTTGGACCTGGTCCAGCAGGTCGCTGTGTGCAGATTTCCTGTCAGAAAGGTAATTCTGTTAAAGGTCATGACTTTAAAATATGTTAGAATATCTGTATGATGTAAGCAGAAAACCACGAAGAGCCATACACCCAACTGTCGCTTCTCTAATTAGCCTTGCTATTTTTAATTAGTCATTGAAATATGCCATCTACCACATTGGTCATTATGAATAAGTGGACCAGATAAGTAATGACACATAAGGCTGAGGCGGGTATGGTATGTCATTATCTGTATTTTAACTATCATATTAAATCTGGGCTGTCTGCAGGCTCAGTGCCGGTGCTGAGAAATGAGCGTCTGCCCTATATGCATATCAGCTCTCCCCATCAGTTCTTGAGTGTTATTTACACCACTGTCAGGGAGCTGCAGTCTCTTTTGAAGAATGCCACGTTATATCCCAAAGCCTGCTGGATACCAAGCATAAGCAAATTCCACTCAGGAAGTCTTCGAGTGCGCGACTGCTGGCATTGTGAATTTTTGTCATTACCTTGAAAGACGCCAACAAGGGCGCCAAGCTTATCTGCTGTAGTGCATCGGTTCTAATAAACAACCGCATATTAGCCTGTGCCCAATCGGCAGCCGGATGGTTGTGTGCCTTAGGGTGATGATAGTGTGGCGAATTTTACCATCAGTCTGGCCAGAGACGAGTTAGCTGTCTCTAAATATCTAATGCGTGAGGACTGAAGCCATTGATTTTCTGAGATAAGCATCTGTGTAAATTGTAGTGACATCCAGGAAATCCACCATACTTCCATTAATATTGCCAGTCTGAATACAGCTGAAACATTGTAAAATGTAAAGATGTGGATGCCATCATTATTTCATAAGTATATATCTTTTGTTTTTAAATAACAATAACTTTGAGTAATAATGTCTTGTGTGGCCATCTCTACCACTAAATTTCCTAATCACTTTATGCCTTTAAACTTAATTTAGCACTCTCTCCCTCAGGTCATGGCAGAAATGAGAGGATTCATGTGAGAATTCTCAGTTTCTCTCCACCATCAATCCACAACCCCCCCAGAGGGCACATTCACACTGTTGCATGTCATTAATTTACAGCCATGGGTGGTCTGTATTCTGATAATTCCTTGTTAAGAGTTCAGACCTGGAGAGCCACTCCGCAGTCACTCAGAAATAATTAAACTCACCACATAGAGCCGGAATCATGTCGTCAAAGCCTGAATCCTCAGAGAGGATAGTTAACAAAGGTAATAAAAAGGACAACAGTGACGGTGCTAGAAACACAGATGGTTCATGCATTGGACAGAGAAACTGATGCAAGATATTTTACTTTTCAGTCAGTTACATTAATATTAAGCCAGTTGCATCTCACTGTTTTTTTAAAGCTTTTAAGATGCTATATCAGATTGTAATTAGTTCAGCTTCAAAAACATATCGCAAGATCCTTGTCTTTGCATTTGTTTCTTTACTGGTATGCTCTGTCTATCTGTTTGATTGACAAGGAATGTACTCTTATTTATATACTTTATATATATCTTATATTTGACAGTGTGTATCTTATTTCTGCTGTTATTTTGAGGTGGAGTGACATGCAGTGGTATGCTAATTTTGTTTTCTCCATCCAGTTGATGCAAACTGTGAACACACACCCAAAGCAGTGGGCAGCACTGTGGCACCCGGCAAGCAATTGCTCAAGGGCACCTCAGTTGCTTCCTGCCGGAACTGGGAGTTGTCCGAATCTCTATGCAAATGCAATAAATAGTTGTATAATTTAAATATCTGTATAATTTTATGCCACCCACACAGAGTGACAGACCTGTGTTAACATTTGTGTTCAGGTTATGTTGTAACCCACAGTGCATATTTTTGGTTAAAAACAAAAGAAGATGTATGTTTGATATATAGGTCTATATAGTTATGACTATAAACATGTAGCTTAAAAATCCATACAATTAATAAGATACAGCTTTTTGACATCTTTAGTGACCCAATCACCATAGGTCATGACCCGAAGGTTTAGAACCTCTGCATTAGTATTACAGTAGCACATTCTCTTTCAAAGAGAAAAATGTCAGTGATCTTTTTGCCTTGTACCTTTAAGAGATCAACACTCAGGTACAATGTTATAGAGAGCGTTGGACTCAGTTGGTGATTTATGAAGCGTAGTCTCAGATAAGCCTGGCTCATGTGGTCTGTGATCTCAGCAAGCAGATGGCAAGGAGAGCAGGGAACGATCACTAAGCATCACCAACCTGATAAACCACTGTGGTGATTTATTAGCATACAGAAAGATGGCATGAAAAATGTGGGGCACGTGCCATAGATCTCAGCTATCTTTTATTTCACCATGTGAGCTGCATGAAAAGAATATGCAAATCATTCGGCCCCTAAAATGCCAGGCCTGCTGCTTTTTATTTTAGTCATAGTTTTTGTTTTTTGACAAATTTATTCAGTGTTTCAACATGCAATATTCATTTATTTTAGTCTATTTTACTCTAACAGGAATAGAATATCATTTTAGTCAAAGAAAATAACATTCATTGTTAATGACAATGTGTGTCATGCTGTAACAGATCAATTTGAACCAGTAATTTAAACATTTTAAAGACTGCCCTTATAAAAACCTGAGCTCCTGCAAAATACTGAATTTCAGCAATGATGTATTCACAAGATCACATTCCGACAGTTCTTCTGATATTGTGACTCCAGCAGAATATTTTTCTCAAGATTAATTGTTGTTATAAATGCATATATTTAGTCTGGCCTTGTTATCACTCACATTAAAACAACCATTTTGGTGTTTATTTCATTAACAGTACGACAGTATGGTATTCTGGGAGTGAAAGAAAAGGTGCTGCTATCACTAGATCTTACATATTTCTCAGTTTTCTCGTTTTTTCACATTTCCCATATTCCATCTCCATTTTCTTCTCCCAAACCAAACATCTCTGATAGCCTCTAATGCTAAGCCCTACAACATTCATCCAGCTTTGTTTTGGTTTCTTTATTTATTCATGTATACAGCTATCCAGGGCACTGCCCGAGTTTTATTCTCAGTAGTGCTTAGGCAAATAGCTATGCCATCTAATCCACTACCATTTCCAAGCAGCCAACCAATCAACTAACATGAATGAGTGACAATCAGAACCTGAATGAAGTAGTTATCTTCTCTGGCTACTTCAAAACATTGCATTGGCCTTTAATGTATCCGCCCAGACCCCCTGGCGCCTATCTGAACTCGAAGAGGGAGTTCCCCGCTTAAGGAGGGGTGTGTGAGCATCCCTAATTTAATTACGTATAGACATAAGTGGGTTTTCACATCAAGCTGTTCCAGCAAAATGCTCCAAAATGCCTGTCTGGTGCCACATCCATCTTCTTCATTACTCTCGAGTCCGCTAGACTCATTCTGTCCTAGCACATTGCTCGAGCTCTTGCTCCAGCAGGCCAGCTGACAGGTCACGGTGTCGTATCTCGTGTCAGACCCTCCAGTGGGGCAGCACCTCATAACAGGTGCGAGTCTGGAACTGGCAGGCCTGTTGACTCTGCTGCTAATGCCCTCTCAGTGGCTATAGTAAAAGGATATCTTTCAGACAAAGAGTGGCAGGAAGAAAAACAACAGAGAGAATGCACAATCCCATGATGCACCTGGCTTCTAAGCACAGACCCACTATAGTTTTTTTTTTTTACACACTGCATGCGCAAGGTTAATTGCACAGGTGGCTTTCTCCAGGGTAACAGATAGATTAATTTGTTTTCAAAAACATTTTGAAGGACAGAAAGGGACAAAAAGAGTAAAAGTTTCTCATATTTTTCATCTTCTCAAGGAGGTAGCTGCAAGTCTCTTTTTTAGATCCTATTAATGTGGAAATGAGAACTGTGGATCCATGACTGTCGGCCGGTCACTGGGAGGACACAGTAATGGTACAGATACAATGTCCTCTGGATGGATCTTTGCTGTTTGGAATTAAGAGGCAAAAGTTTTGTGCAATAGCCTTTTAACCTCCCTGGAGCAATAGTCTTCGTGAGAACCAACAGAAATTAAGTTCCCAATCGATCCTTGGTGTTTTCGCATAACAGCAAGGAGTGACAGGTAGCAAATTGAATTAAGGAACATGGCTTGTTGACACTGCTGCATAATCACTGTAATGGCACGGTCTGATATGTAGAAACGAGGCATGGCACTTACAAATGGAGTTTTCTTTACCTTCTCAGTGGAATTTGGAGAATAAATTTGTGGAGAATAAATGGGATTGAGCTAAACCTTTAAGTCAAAATGCTACTTTTTTAGTTTTCAGTTTTGGAACTAAATATAATTCTAGAACAATTTGATGGACAGTTTAGCGACACAAAAGGCATTCAGCTCTTTTGAGTGCTTCTGTTTGACTGGCGTTAATGTATGACAAATACATGACATAGCCTTGATCATCAGCCTTCACTCACGCTTAAGCAGCATGTACCGTTGCCTTGTTCATCAAAACTACAGGAAGAAATGCTGAGAAAATGTCATCTGAACAAGCAGTGAAAAGTTTGCCAGACTTTATATACCCATGTATAATATTAATATATTAACCAAGCTTTAAATAGACTGAACTCTGTCCATATCATTCTGACACAACAGAGAACAATAGTCTCTAGCTTGTCTTGTTCTGTAAGATCGGTGGTGTTGTTTTTTTTCTTTACACTATAATCTTATAATCCTGATGATCTGGTTTATGTGCTGCAAAGTCGGCATCCTTTCAAAGCTCAGTAACATATACAGTGGCAGAAACATATTACTAGATACCTGAGGTTGATAGCAGACCAGAGAAAGGAGTGGAGAGAAGTTGCGTGGCTGGACGTGCACGTGCATACATTGTAGAAATAATTAAATGTCAGCCAGCTCCGCTGAGTGTCTCACTGGGGGTTTTACGACCTGCACGGTCTCGCTTCGGCAGCCCTTCTCAATGACTTAGTCGTCCAGATGTTGTGGTGCCACACGTACTTTTACACACACGCACACACACACACACACACACACCCATTGTATGGGCTAACCCATTGTACACACTATCCTTTCTCCCCCACTGCCTCTTCCTACTCGTTGTGACACATGACTTTGTTTTTCTCTTCCCCATTTCTTTTCCCTTGTGTTGAGGAAGATAAGCTTTTACCCTCTGCCAGTGTGCTTGTTGGAAAACTAATCTGATGTGTGAAGTTCACAAATCCAGCAGAGGGCTGTGCTTGTTATCCCCTAATTAAAAATGTGATGGCGCACCCATCAAATACATTGAGAGACTGAACAGAGCCCCAGGGCATTCTGGTACATTTGGCAGCAGCCTGAGGGCCACAGAATCACCTGATACCCATGCAGTATAGAGATATAGTTGAAAGGGACATACAACAGAGGGAATACATATACAATATAGGGCTAGCTGTTTTTGAACTGTGGTTATAGATCTGCCTTTATGTTCTTAATCTCATAATCAGTATTATTAGAATTAATCTTTTAGCTATATTTAATGATATAAACTATGTATTTACTGTGATATCACTTTAAAAGCAGTTTTAGCAAAACAGTTAAAAACTGTTAACACTAAACCGACACTGTACAATAAAAGTGTTGAGATTATTTTTTCACAAACAGAATAAACAGAATTTAATAATTTTTAGTCATAGACACCATTATAAAAATACATCGATATACAGCAACATTTTCCATACATTTTTAATTTTAGACATGTTTAGTTTTAAGCATTTGCAATGCGAAATATTTTAGGGGAGACTTCTGTGACTATTTTTAGGTGATGAAGCAAGTAAACTGTTCAAGCAATTTTGAACCTAATTATTTGCCAACAAAATAATAATAATATATTTTGTGAATATTCTGTATTTGCAAAAATATTTCTGCAGTGCCTAAAATTCAGAGTGGGTATATTTTCTCCAAGTTTATCATGCAGGAAATGTCCACAAAAATATATTTACTATAACATTAGAATTTACATTAACATTAGAATAGTATTAAATTATAATGGGTCAATAAATCCACACAAATTAACAAAGCTGTCTTTATTTCATGTTGTAATTTCAGAATTAATAGTTTGAATCAAAGCATGCGTAGAGTAAAGAAAGTGTAATAATCTAATTCTGAAAATGGGCCACTGTTAAAAGCACTAATTCAGTGCACAAATAGAATCACTGCCTTTGCAATTATAAGTGAGCTGTGACCAAACAAATGCTGACACTATGACCATGTATACAGTGGAAGAAATCCGCCTTCTGTTGTTCATGTGGCCATAGTGTGGTACTTAACTTTTGTAGAAATTAATTAAAAAAGCCCACACGTCTTCAATCAAAATGTGCTATTGGAATCGTACGTTGAAGCATGCACTGCAGTTTTAAAACGCTGCTTCTTCCAAATATAACACAAACAAGACCAGAAAGACAGCAGCTGCAGTAAAAGTGCAGATCTAATGTAAAGTGAAGAGGATGGTTCTCCTTAAAACAAACATAATTATCACCTTAAAGCACACCTGTCACCTTTATTATCTTCATCTGCAGAGATCCATCTGTAATATACAGGTATTTTCTCTGGCTTTTATGCATAATGTTTATACTTATTATTTATACATATTTCCTTTAATATACTACGCTGCAGAAGGTACATTGTTTTTGGTATGAAATAACCCATCTAAAGGTCGCCTTTTCCTCATTGTTTTTCATGAGTAAAATAATACCAATATCGGGTAACAATGTTGCATCATCTCTGTGTTTGCCTTAAATATGTTTTTCTTAAATACTATTATATCGGTCTTCTTTGTTTCCTCCAGTTTTAATAGATTCTGTGGTTTTTTTACATTCCACACTGATGAGACAGAGAAATAATGTAGACCATATGTTCTGGCAGTTTCTCTCAGATCCATGTGGAGAGATCATGGGTCCAGCTGGTTCTAGTAGAAGCATGGCCCAACAGGACATTGTTAATGGAGCAGTCATGGGTCACATGGGAGCATGTTTCCCATTTTAGTAATTTTGCTTTCTCGTGTCTGAGATCCTCTGAACCCAGCCTCACCAGCTCTCCTGTCCTGGCCATTGCAGATGATGAATTGTGTTACAGTTAAGCAAGCAAGAAGTAGGACAAATTGATCAAAGTGTCAGGTGCCCCTTGTGATGTCTAGGTTTCCAACAACAAGGAAATGAAGGAGCTGTCAAGAAGTTTCTGGAATCATGTTGCTTTTAATAAATGTTTAGCTGCCTCCCAAACACCCAGCTGGGGTCAGACTGTTGTGGACATGTTTTGGGGATGCTAACAAACTTTCAGATGCAGCTGCTTTGGAACTGCCACTGCTTTTAGGGAACGGTGGCACACTCGGTGGAAAGATCCAGCTCATCCTGGTTTAAACCAATGAGCAAAGCTAACAGCCAAGGTGTTGAGGAGCAATTAGAGATAAGCCATGCTTGTTCTGTTCTAGTTTGTTCTGGAACAGCTAGTTTAATTGGCTTGATTTAATTTGGTTAGCTATTAAACACAGCATACTATGTGAACAACAACCCTGGAAATGGTCTCGAGTACAAAAGATACAGTTAGAGCCAAAGGAGAAATGATCACACATAATTTTTTTATTTTATCCACCCTGCGCTTCCGTTTGTGGATTTGAATCTTAATATTTTGGCTTTGTTTAAATTTGGCTCTGAATAGTTGTATCAGGAATAAGTAGACACGCTGCTTCCAGAGAAAAACACGCTTGTGCAGTTCTGCCTGTGAAGAGAGTGTGTGGCATTTTCTAAAATTAATTACGTAGCCGTGTCAACTTTCTTCCTCTTCATAAAATCAATTTGCTGACTGTCATCTACTTTGAATGCGCAAGGAAACAAAAGATTGATTAACACGCCTGAAACTGCTGCCTAGAGCTACCAGCATCTCTGCCACAGCCGTTTGCTCTCTGCCAAGCAGCCGACGAAATCC
>JAZGTJ010019431.1:0-10907 GCA_036877575.1 Botia almorhae | reverse complement strand
CCCCACTTGGGGTGTGAACTGCTGCCTGCGCGGAGCGCTGGAAGGTTATGGAGGCAGGGGAACTGTTTTACTGGCACGCTTCGCCTGCTTGTAAGAACATTCCAAGCCCGTAACGTGGGTCGGCTCGCGGCGTCTTCCACAGGGACCCCATACGTCAGTCAGTTGACGTAACGTCGAACGTGACTGACTGAAAGGGAACGTCTTGGTTACATATGTAACCCCCGTTCCCTGAAGGAGGGAACGGAGACGTTACGTCCCCCTGCCGCGAGCCTGACTCACCGCTGAATGGCCGGGACACATCTCGTCTCCTCAGCAAGAACCTGAATGAAAGCGTGCGCTTCCGGCTTTTATACACACGCGCCAAGCGCTCGTGTGCCGGTGCGCAGCGCTTGCCCAAATGCTGATTGGATGCTCAAAAAGGATAATACACTTAAGTGCAACATGTAAAGGGAAAGTCTGTCATAAAGTTTACATAAAATTATAATGTGAACATTAATGTAAATAATGTTGTGGAATCTTTGTGCGCCATGTTTTCTGCGTGCGTTCAGCACATCCAAAATGGAGCTACACCTCTATGACAGTTAAGTTTGCTTGTGCATTTGCAGCCTTTTGTGCAATTGTAGGTTGTAATATTTTGTTTATTTGATTTATATATGATTGATCTCATATAGAATGCTTTTGGTTAATAGAGCGCTTCAGTTTGATCATCTTAGTAATTAATTACAATCAAGTTAATAAGAAGTGAATTCTTTGGGTTTATTTGCCGTGTTTCAGCGCGTTGTTATTGGAAGAGCCAAGAGCGAGTTACACATTTGACTAGTGCATAACTTAGTTCTAGATAACTTGTGCATTTCTGTCTTTTTGTGCATGTGTGAGTTGTAATATTCTATAAATATCTGTGTATAATATATTTTCATATAGCTTGATTAAACCGCTATAACAAGTGCTTTAAGTTTGCCGGTGATCAAAGCACGCAATAACTGCATTACTTTGTACATAATAAGTTGCAATATTATGCTCATGTTGAATTAATATCTGATTCTGATTAATAGATTAATAGATTCTGATTAATATCTGATTAATATCTGATTCATTTTATAGGATGCATTTCCTTGAGTTAAATAAGCTGCCAGCAAAGCACTTCAGTTTATTTTCAGCTCTTCTTCAGCGCACACAGCTTAAACAGCAACGCACAACATTAATAACTATAATTGGGACTGTCATACACATAACATTATAAAGAGAAAACTACCATAATAAAAAGTTGTGAATTCTTTGAGTTTATTTGCCGTGTTATAGCGTGTTGTTACTAGGGAATATTTTCTGATCTGCATGATATGTATGGTATATTTTCACACATACTTGTTATATTTCAATACGGTGATTGAGCACTACAATTTTTATCAGTTTTGATTCTTTGCACGTGCACGTTTTATAATTACCCTACGTGGAAATATTTTAGTACTTTGAATACAATTTATGTTTCTTTTTTGATTCACTTTTATGATTATTTTTAAAAATTATCCTGCCTGGTTTTTGCCAAGTTAAGTAAACAAAAAAATGAAATTACCTGATAATGAAGGTACATGATATCACAAAGTCACATTCAAGATTTGGAGAGGCTTTAGCTTTGTTGTCTCGAGCAATAAAGACCTACTTTTTGGCCCCTGGAACCCTTGACTGAGAGTTTTTCTTGCATTGAGAGACGAGTTTTCCACAACAGCGTCCACAAGATACACGTGACTAGCGCATAACTTGGTTTAAGATGAATGAATGAGGCATTTATATAACTTGTGCATTTCTGTCTTTATGTGCATATGTAAGTTGTAATATTATGTTTATTTTCTATAAATATCTGATTCTCATTTAGCCTGATTAAACCGCTATAACAAGTTTACCAGCGCTCGTAGCCCAAAATGCTGCCATTTAAAACAATGGTATAAATTGGTTCCTTTTTCAAAATCATCGATGCATTATTAATAATAACCACCACTTTTATTTTTCTCTTATTATTTTCATCAACAATATGGTTTAGTATTTAAAATCATTTAATTATTTTTCGTGCAAAGGCTATTCCACTTTATTGATCCATGGCGCATTGCATTTTGATTCTGTACTTGTCCAATGACTCGTTTGTATTATTTATGCATTATTTTATTTATTTGTAAGACTTTTTTATGATAAAATTTCAGGCTCTCAGAAAGTATATACAAATTTGGATATAGATTTATCGGCCAACATATCGATTATTGGCTCTCAAAAATAAAGAATTACCGGTTATCGTATCGGCCAAAATTTTAATATCGGTGCATCCCTAATAAAGGATGATAATTAACTTGATAAAAGATTAATTAAAAATTTTCCATTATTTTAATAAATAGTCAAACCAATTACACCCCAAATCAACTACTTTCCTATAGACAAATAGTTTTGCAGTTAGCTTCAGTCAGTTTGCTATATCTTAAATAATATGCAAAAATAAAATTGTATGTATTGTATAGCTTTACTGTTTTCTATGATTTCTTATTTCTATACAAGCTTTTCTTGGTCTCAACAGATGGGCATACACATAACATTAAATTGACTAAATATGGCACAATTCAAAAAGCTATAGAGAATTCCAACCAGTTGCAATGGATTATGTTATCTAATAATGTCTAATGAGGACAGAAATAGGTGATAGGATATGTGCTTGAAATATAAGAATGCCTGATTGCATAATCACATTCCATCAGTGTGCATTCACCCCACCTGCCTATGGCTGTCTATTGCCCATTCCTTAGTCTGAAACACTCATTCACCTAATTTAAGCAGTAATTTAGGCCGGCCGCACACTGTGCGATTTTTAATAGTCCTTTGAGATTGTTGCTTGTCAGACTGTACCATAGGATCTGTATGACAGTCGTGAGTGCATTAATAATAAAAACAGAACAACATTTTCCCTGAGGCAGTCTAAAGCATTAATTGCATCATAAGGTTATTGGTCTTCGGTCTGACAGTCATCATAGAACAAGTCACACTGCAGGAAAGTATCTCAAATCTTCTGACACTGCCAGAATTTTTACAGAGGAAAGTTTGATTGCAACGACCATTAATCGGCTGTCTTTAAATGTCAAACCAGTGAACAAAAACTAAAGATTGTGGCCTAGGATTTTAGGAATCTCATAAGATTAAAAGTTTTCTTATATGACCAAACACGACACACAATCTGTTCCCCTCCAGGGTAACACTCTACCAGCAAAACAGGTTTGGCATGGCATTCAAATTATTTGCAGTTTTAAAGCTTAAAAACAAGTAGAACTCTTTTACCATGTTAACATTTCCTTACACTTGATCAGTCCAGAATGCAGTTGTGACTCACCTTTTGTGGAGAATGGGTTTGGGTTTACAGTCTTTGTACTCGTTCCTGGCCCCATACTCCTGCCCTGCACCCCTAAGTACTGTCTCCCTCTTCCTCTGCCTATCCCAGGGCCTGTGGCAGGGAGGGCCAAACACAGTTACACTACTCTCAGCAAGCAGGTGCTTTTGCTGTGTAACCCTAGATGGTCAGGTTCATATTAGTTGTTTTTTTGTCTTTTGTTCAGGCCTTTTCTCTACTATGCTTTGGTCTCTCTTGCTCAAACACTCAACTAGTCAGAAAGGTACCTCCCTCTGAGCGGTCCTGAATTCAAAAATAAGGCAGGCTGCTCATCTGATGTACGACAGCTGGTCAGAATGCCGGGCATTTCCCACTTAAAGTTTACCACAGGCACGAAGATGTGTGTATAATTGCACCGTGAAAAATACCTTTGAGAGTCTTTGAACTCTTGACACCTTTCACAACCCTAATTTCTAATAAGGCAAGTGTAGCCTGAGAGCTTTCTGCAATATAAGCTGGGGCAAGGTAGAACTCTCAGCTGGCAGGAAGTGACAATGTTGGCTCAAATTACAAGGAGAGTAACAGGCAGCAAGATGTTGGATAGGTCTGTGTAGCAACTAAAGGCCCTAATATGTGCGTGGGAGGTTATTGAGCAGATCACAACATGATAAAACATGTCTGCACCTACAAAACTCAGAAGCAAAGGCATACAGATTTCTGCAGAACTGGATTGTCTTTTCACAGAGTTTGATAAAGTTCAAATTTCTGCTTTAATAAGTAGGGCAAATCAAGATTTATAGATACAAGGTTTATAACATCACTACACAACCTTTCCTAAATTGGCTTTAGCATAATTCCTAGTGTTTCTGATGATTTCATTTTCAAAAATTCTAAAATGCTTACCCTAGTGATAAATGGTATAAATGCCAGTTTTTTCCAGTCAGCAAAAAAACAGTGTTTGCTCCGGTATCTTGTATTTATTTATTTGTATATAATGTACAGGCTATTTATTTTGTTTGCGTGGTTACAACCATGACACCAACATCAGCATAAATTTTTACAATCCAGTTTCGAGATTCATCTAGTTTCGCCCAGCCCTACAGTGCAATAGTCACTAGGGAAGGCAATTTTTCAATAATAGAGTAATTAAATATTTAAGATCATGAAAAACAAATGTTTATTTAAATGAAACTTAATAAGATGATTTTTTATTAGAATTTTAAAGTGTATATTTAAAAAAATAGGCAACATACAGAACGCTCGAGTCGGTGTATAGTTACTGTTTATATTGTTTGACCAGTTCTTATTGGGAACAAGCCTATTTACAATGTGCAATCTACAGTCTGCAATCCTGCGGCTCTCCCGTGTGGATCAGATCAGACGCCTTACAGTGTAAAACTTTAAACTATGCAGCAGTCAGTAACTTGTGTTTTTTGGGTGGGAAAAGTCTAAACATAAAATATGAGCAAGTTTGCACGATATATGCTTTGAATATATCGGACATGAGCGCATCATCACTGAGAGCATTTAGCTTGTGATCAGATTTTGAAAGATTCAGGGGGAGAAGTTTTTTAAGCCAATATAATGTTTTAATTAGCTTGTTAAGAATGTAATTTCCTCTTACAGTATAGCAAACCAACATTTTCATTTGCCCATATTTTTTTATTAATAATTTTGAGTGACAGAGGTCATATTTATTAATGAATACATCTAGTTTTGAAGCACTTTGTCTTTATGCTTTTGTAATCAAAGTAATTTCAAACTTCACTACAAAACACATACGACACCATTATCTCATCTATTACATTTTGGGTGCTCAGGACTTGAAGGCATTCACTGCATTTAAAGCCAGCAATGCCAAATAAAGCAAAATTAGAATAGCATTTTTACTTTGGAATAGTTTTTGCGAATTAAAGTATTAGAATTAGTTGTGCACACCCTTAATACTCACAGCTCTGTTTAACACAATACTGCATACTTTCTTCAAGATCAGGGCAGAAATTGCAAAAATTATTACCAATTCCACATGGTCTTGGTAATCACTACTATATTAACCAATATTAACATATGTTATTTTGTTTAATTGGTACCACAAATACATTACCAAAGTATGAGCATAACGTCTTGGTTACGTATGTAACACTCGTTCACTAAAGGAGGGAACGGTGACGTTACATCAACGAACTGACGTATGGGGTCTCACTTGAGAGCCCTACCACCTTTGAATAGAAAAAATGGGCCAATTGGCCCGAGAGGAAACAGCCAATAAGCATTGGGCAAATGAGTTGCAGGCCGAGTCACGCCTACCCGGAAGCGGGTATATAAAGCCAGCCGCAGCTCGCTTTCATTCAGGTTTATGCTGAGGAGCCAAGATGTGTCCCGGTCAATCAGCGGTAAATCAGGCTTGCAACAAGGGGACGTAACGTCTCCGTTCCCTCCTTCAGGGAACGAGGGTTACATACGTAACCAAGACGTTCCCTTTCAGTACAT
Source organism: Botia almorhae (assembly GCA_036877575.1). NCBI lineage: Eukaryota > Metazoa > Chordata > Actinopteri > Cypriniformes > Botiidae > Botia > Botia almorhae. Next base: position 5,059 of record JAZGTJ010019431.1, on the reverse strand, counting down.
TCGACGACGTTCGAAGTTACGCCAACAAACTCACAGATGTGGAAAACGCTGCAAGCCAAACCACGTTGGTGGCCATGTACACCTTCAGGGTGGAAGGGGACAACATCCATTCCAACTCTTCCTGCAGAAAGGAAAGCACTGAGCTGATCGGGCAAGTGCGGGGGTCTTCTCCACGGGAAGAACACCAGTCAGCAAAGAGGCTCCACTTCAAGGCGTAAGCCCGCCTGGTGGAAGGAGCCCTCGTCTGAGTGATAGTAGCCACCACGCCCGCGGGTAGATCACTCAGGGCCTCTGCGTCCCATCCAAGAAGCATACATGGAGGCTCCAAACGCGGGGCGCGGGTGCCAGATAGTGTCCTGTCCCTAAGAAATCTGCCAGGGAGGGGTTGTCGCAAGGAGCATCATGTCAGAAAACCAGGTCCAGGTGGGCCAGGATGGCGCAAACAGCAAGACCTGCTCCTTATCCCCCCTGACCTTGCACAGGGTTTGTGCAAGGAGGCTCACTGGGAGAAAATGCACATTTGCGGCGGCCCAGGGGCCAGCTGTGTGCCACATCATATCCGTCCCGAGGGTGTCCGCGGACAGTGGGAGTGGGTGCTCCTCGGGACCAACAGGTCCACCTGCGCCTCCCTGAATCGACTCAAGATCAACTGGACCACCTGGGGATGGAGTCTCTGCTCTTCTGGGCTTGACAACTGCTGTGAGAGTGTGGCGGCCGCACGGTTGAGCTTGTATGTAGGTGTAGAATGTAGGTGGGCGAAGTGACCAGAGTCGCCGCTGACTCCAAAAGGAGGAGATGGCAGGGAAAGCTGAGACATGCGTCGTGAGCATAGACCGCCACACCAAGATTCTCCACCCGGCCCTCCTCTGGGAGAAGGAACGGTGCGTACACCATCTCCTGATAAAGAACAGTCCGTCTGCACTCCAGGCTGTGGCTCTCAGGGTCGCTCAGCCATTCTGTTGGAGGGCTTATCAGGGACCTAAGTAGCAAGCATCACCTTCCCTGCGGCTGGCTCTGCGACGGGGACAAGGAAGACACGGGGGGGGGGGGATGCCATTGGCGGTAAGCTGATTGGGGGCCAGGCCGTGGAGGTGGAATCACATGGGGCAGATGTGCTCCATCTGTCTCTGGACTGCCGAGAACTGCTGGGCAAAACCCTCGACAGTGTCGTCAAAGAGGCCACCATGGAAGATGGGGGCATCGTGAAAGTGAACTTCGTCGGTGTCCCGCATCTCCACAAGATTTAACCAGAGATGATGCCCCTGGACCACCAAGGTGGACATCGACCGGCCGAGGGCCCACGCTGTGAACTCAAAACTACCCTTGTGGTGCTGCTTGAGTGCCTTGGCCTGATGAACCTGCAGGATGGCCAACTGGAAGCAGGCGAGAACCACTGATTACAGCATCACCCACAGCAGACACTGGAGAACTCCAAAGGCAATAGTCGAATGAATGTGAGTAGCGAACACTCGGCTCCAAAGCAAAACTGAATGAAAGTGAGATGCGGCCGACTTTATATACCCGGTTTCAGGTAGGCATGACTCGGCCCGCAACACCTTTGCCCAATGCTCATTGGCTCTTTCCTCTCTGGCCAATTTTCATTGGCACGTTTTTTCTATTCAAAGGTCATAGGGCTCTCAAGCGAGACCCCATACCTCATTTCGTTTGATGGCAGCATAGAGTTAGTGCTCCTGATTAGTGTGGTTTAAAAAACTCCCTAAAATCATTAAACTAGCGATCTAAGTAAGATACAGCATAAAAATAAAAGGGAAGTAACATGGAAACTAGGTGCAAAACTAGGAAAGTCACGCAACCTGCAGAAATACACGAAAATGAATCGGCACGCTCTCTCCCCGGCTCACACACAAGCAGCCATGAGGGAAATCCAAATCTTCCGAAGAGAGTTGATTTGAGCCTTATTCTTAGAGAATTAAGGATTTTTCGTTGAGATGATAAAACCCAACTTGAGAACATTAAAGCAGCAATTTTTAATACTAAAGCTAGACTGGAGGAGGCAGAAGGTCGAATTGCGATGGCAGAAGAGAGGATTCAAAATGCTGAATAGGTACTCGCAGGCATGTTAAAGTTTCACACCAGAATTGAAGAGAAACTTGTGGATGTTAAGGGTCGTTCCAGGCGGAATAATGTCAGAATATATGAAGTGCCTGAAGGTGCCGAAAAAGACTTCCTGGCAATGGTCCCTTTTCTAGAAAAACTCCTGAAGGAAAAACTAATTCTACCCGAGGGCACATCCCTTTAAATTGAACGTGCACACAGAGAGCTTAGTAAACCGCCACCGGCAGATGCTCAGCCACGATCAATAGTGGTTAACTTTCAAAGTTTCACAACCAAAGAACTGATACTTCGACTGGCTTGGCAAATGAGAGGACTCTCCTACCAAGGAAAGCATATCAGCTATGATAACGATTACGCTCCTGAAGTGCTGCAGATGAGAAGAGAGTACAGAGAGATACATATTGTTTTAAAAGACAAAGAAGTGAAATTTAGAACATTGTACCCTGCCCGCTTAAAAGTGCTATATGAGGATGGAGTGAAGATATGTAACACAGTCGAGGAGGCAACGCAGGACATGTCAAAGAAAGCATTCCCAGTGCAGTTGATCAGCCACCCAAACACTCTTATGGAGCGGATTTAGCAAATGTTGTGGCAGAGGAATACCAGGAGCACAGGCAAACAACAGAGAAGACTACCATCATTCAAGGAGAAGTTGCAAACTTTTCGAAGAAACAATGCGAGTTCACCGCCTTCATAAGTTATGAATGGATGCGACCGTTTGTGGATCTGGATAGGAAAGCAGAGTACGGTGCTGAGAAGAATTCTGCGTCATTTTTCCACATTTTCGACACCTGGCGAAGGTATTTAAGATTAAAGAAGGGAGAGAGACATAACGTCCTTGTGCATTTAGTTAGATCAGCCTAGTTTGAATAGTGTAGTTTTGAATAATCGGGACATGCAATATGTTTAGCTCAAATGGCCTTTTATTTTACTGCCATCAACAAGAGCCCCTTCTACAGACTAATAAAGAGGGGTTTTCCCTTGGAGTCTTCAAGCGATGGCTTGACTATAGTTGTGACAATTACTTCAGTTTTGGAAGTTCATTTTATGTTGTACACCTTATGTAACATTTTTGATTTATTGATTGCATATTTGTTCCAGTTCGTTTTATTTAAGGGGAAGCTGTGTGCAATGATACATTTGCTAAAATCATTCTACAATTTAATTGTAAAGCATGAAAATCGCTTTGTTTAATGTCAATGGCATACTTAGTCCAGTTAAAAGAGGAAATATTTTGTCCAAACTAAAGAAGGCAGGAGCAGATGTTGTGTTTTTACAAGAAACCCACCTAAATGATACAGAACACTTAAAACTAAACAAAATGGGGTTCAAAGAGGTATTTTTTTTCCATCTTATAAATCTACATGTAAAAGAGGTGTGGCCATACTTATATCCAAAAAGGTAAACTATGAACATATATACAAGATAAAGACTAAGAAGGAAGATTTATAATGATAAATGTAAGGAATTTTAACTAGTTTTTTAACTGTCTATACTCTGTCTGGCTCCAAGTGTAATTTTTACTGTGAAGTATTTGATTTAAAAGTTACTAAAACTCAAGGAATTCTGATATGTGGAGGGGACTTTAACATACGTTAAACCCTAAGTTGGACAGTTACTAGGGAATCAAAGTCACTAATTAAAAATATTTGTTTAAAGAAATAGGAATTATAGATGCATGGAGAGAACTAAATCCTAAGGTTTGAGATTATACCCACTATTCTCATCCTCGTATGACACACTCCAGAATAGATTACTTTTTTATTTTTAAAAACATCTGCATCTGATTGAACAATGTGATTTGGGTTTGATGGATATCTCGGACCATGGTCCTATTTATATGTCTGTGGTCCTGGAGCATGCCCACCTAAGCATGCCCACCATCTTATACATTCTTGCAAAAGGTTCGCTGTGGCAAGAAGGGTGGTGGGATAGCTGCTATATTTATGCAGTCACTGGCTTGTAAAGACATTGTTTTTGATAACTTTACTACTTTTGAGTACTTGGCATTAGAAATAATAGATAGTAAATGTTTAGTTGTTATAGTATATCGACCTCCTAAACAAAATTCTGGTTTTATATCTGAGTTCTTTAAACTATTATCTTTGTGTGTTACCAGCTATGATAAAATATTAATTGTGGGTGATTTCAATATTCATGTCGATAACAAAGGTGATCGTAAAGCAGTGGAGTTTCTAGAGGTTTTACATTCCTTTAGTTTTACGTAACACGTTAACGGACCTACACATAATAAAGAGCATACGCTTGACCTCATAATTTCAAATGGTGTTAATGTTAACATAAATACAATAACTGACTTGGCGATCTCAGATCATTATTGTTTATTTTTTGATTGTAAAATTAAAATCACATTCCATCCTAAAGAAAAACTAATTAGAAAGCGTTTTTTTAATGCATCGACTTTGGAGTCTTTTATTAATGAGATTCGTCAAGTGCCTCTTTCGTTGAGGGATGTGCCTAATGTTCACGATAAAGTTGATAGCTTGTTGGAAGAATGTCATTCAGTTTTTTTATTGCACCTGTACAGAAAATGTAGTACTAGAGGGAATAGTACTGACTGCTGAAGATTATGTGGGGAAAGGCAAGCTAACCATTTTCATATATTTTGAGCATGTCAAAAACTAACCCCTTATTGGCACGAGATTACAGGAATTTGGTAGCTGTTTTTGAAATAGAGATCAGTTTTACTTGCAAATCTTTATATTTTGGTGATATCACTGTAGTGAACAACAGATTCCAGAAGGCTCAGTTTATGACAGGGCCTGCACTCTAAAGGTTTTAAGGACATTATTCTGAAATAGACCTTTATGCCATGCAAATGTGTCCCACATGGAAGGGGAGGGGTGGGCCACATGACGCGATCACCCTCAACACCAACAACCAATCACCTCACGGAAAACGGAAGGTGTCAAGCTACAATCTCCACCTCACCAGGAAGGGATAAATACCCATACTAATGGAC
>JAZGTJ010019430.1:0-10908 GCA_036877575.1 Botia almorhae | reverse complement strand
TACAGCCTGAATTGGATTTCTTTGGACGAGCTATCGTACCCAAGGAGAAGCCTGTTGTCACCACTACTGGTTTGTTTTCTTGTATAATTCTCACATATTTGCCTCTACACACACACACAAAGTAAATGTTTAATTTCAGTTCGCAGGAAGCTCACTATGTGAAGAACTGTCCACATACATGCTTGTTTGTTAATAAAGGTACATGTCTCAGATCAGCTGATGTCACTCTTGGCTTTTCTTTCCAGGTGATGGCAAAGGGGGCGGAGTCGTGCAGATCGGTAAAGCTGTGGGTAACAGTGACGTCTGGTTCCGCTTCAACGAGGGCGTGTCCAACGCAGTGCGCAGAAACGTTTACATACGAGAGTTGCTTTAAAGCCACAAGTTTATTTGCATGTTCGTTTATAAATACTTTATTAAATACAGAAATGTTCTGAACTTTGTCCTGTATAGTTACATCGAAACTTAAAATTAAATATTTCTAGAAAAAATGTTTCAGTTTCATTTAGTTTTATTCTACAATTGTCGTACACGTTCACTGATTAACAGCAGATTTTATTTTTTGCCTGATAAAAGTAAACCGCAAACCAGTCACTACCAGAATAATAACTACCAGTCAAAACCAAGTTAACTAACTATAAATATATTTGCAATCTTATCCTTTCTTGTCAGTCAGGCGGTGCAACCAAAGCAGTGGGTGGAGCCATGCTTGTTGTCATAGTGATGAGTGACAGCTAAAGCACAATGCATTTGCTTGACTCCACCCACGGGTTCTCCTTCAGTACCTCAGGATTCAAAAATGGATCTTCAGTCATTTTCTCTTCAATCCATTTAGTCAACCTGAAAATAAAGAAATTTTCTTTATTACGAAAATTGAACTGCATTTATATTTAGTTGTAGTGTGTTTACTACTACATATATAAATTATATTTACTATTATCATTGTGTAATTACACATTTATTTCATGTCAGTAATCTGCACTCTTAAAAAAGTGTTTTACACTTTTTTTGTTTCACAAAAGATTCACAGTAGTGAAAAAAAGGTTCTTTAAACAATAACAAGGTAAGAAATAGTTTAAAGATCCTTTAACTGTTTTTTGGGGAACCAATCATGGTTCCTCTGGTATTGCTGTGAAGAACCTTTTAAGAACCTTTGGTTTAACACTGTGGTTTAACCGGGAACATCTGGTTAGGAGAATCTGATCTGCTGTTTGTGTTTGACGCTGTGAACGCAGAAGATCATGTTGGTGTTTGTAGGACTCACTCTGGAATAGAGACGGATGTCTTCTCTCTGTTATACTGCAACTGCTGCTTCAGACTTTCCACATGGTTGTTCAGCTGAGTCTCGTCCAGCTCATCCATCTGAAAGATCAGTCAGCGTGTTGCTTTCAGTCTTTATTAACATCAAGTCATCTACTGACTTTAAAATCAGCGCCCAAGTTCACGCGTGTTATATATGTGGCACTTTGGATTTTCAAATCTACTCATTTTAAATAGACTTTTCAAAATTGGGAATAAACGTCAGAAACCTTGGTCAGTCAGAAAGCTAACGCATAATAACAAATAATATATAGTAACATATATTATATATATAAATGTATAGTAACAAATAATAGTTCTTATATATTGAATTCAGTTTTGTTCTGTTTATCCTAAACTTTAAAAAAACCACAAGATCTTAATATGAAATAAAAACGTACCTTGATGAAGTTACACCTGTTAGTTTAGAAGTGAAGTTATAAAGTAATATTTGCTGGAGCGCTCTCGTCAATACTGGGTTTCTTTCCGAATGCGCTTCTAGGATGATGTTGTTTTGGTTTGCAAATCTCTGGTGCGCGCAGCAGATCCGTACACGCGCACCTGGCACTGAGGTTGTGATGCATTCAAAGTACTTTGTTACTCAAATTCTCCGTCTACATCCTGATTTCTAATAGGACGTTTAGCTCACAGGACTCGGTACAATCTATGTAAAACTCATGCAAAACCTCTATGATGCCCTCTCGTCTTCACCCAATCTCTGCCAGGAAAAATGAACTTAGAAACGAAGTAACTTACATCATTCGCCAGCATTAACTACAAGCCATTCGCTTATACTGATTTGTATTTGTAGCATATACTTTTATATGCTATTATATTTTCATATACTTTATATTTACCTCCTAAAAGCGTCAGTGTTTTTCAGAAAGTTGTTTTGCATTGCATGATCGAATGCCCTCGTTTGACACTATACACAATGGTTGCAAACATTTTGACTTAAATTCGTTAAATTTAAATTTCATCTTAAAAACAAAGCCAGAGCAAAGCAGTGGATTGTACAATTTCCTGTTACTCCTACAGCAGCATTTAACTGCCCAGAAATAAACAATAATTGCTGGTGGTGATGTTCTGGTTTCTCACTGGTTTAAAGACGTGTCTGTCTGTTAATGGGATCAGCGTGCAGTGCGAGTGTGCAGTGTTGTCTGTTTTTAAGACCGTCTACAGCGCTTCACTTAAGCTGCTTAAAGTAACAGCAGAACAGATCTGAGTCACGTGCTTTTAGAAAGATGCTTTTATTGGTTCATGTTATTACAGAGACAGAATGAAAGATAATGATACAAATCGTTTATTCACCGCTGTATTTATGATCTCTGACGTGTTCATTTGAAATGCATAAATTGAAAAATGGGTGAAAATTGAAAATACAAAGACTTTGTTATATTAATGTATTCACAAACAGTATTAGCCATCATAGTTCATTTATAATTCATAAATCCCACAAAGTCAGTTACTGAAATAGTTTAACCCTTTCATTTTCCAGCAGCATGTTTACATTACATTACAAAACATTATAATAATGTAAGGTCATGCATTTGTTTAGAGCTTCTATAATACACACAGGAACAGTGAAAGACCGATAAATCACCCAGGCCAATAAATTGATAATATTGGCTATTTTTAAATAATCTGGTTAGTTTTCAGTGAATCAGTTTAAAATCTATATGCAGTCTTGTGCTCCATTTTCAATAATATAAGCTATATAGCATATAGCAATAGACATGTTTTTGTGAATTTTGTGTAAATATTGTGTAAAATGTGTTTATTGTTCAGTTCAGCTCATTTGTTCAGTTGTATTACACATTAATTGGCAACATATTGGCCATAAGGCACCCTGTTGTTTAGATATCATTGTTGAATCAACCCATATCGGTCAATATCGGTCAATCACTACACCAGGCTAACACATTTGATCTGTTAGATCAGAGGTTCTCACGTCTGGCCCTCGAGAGCAACTTTCCTGGTAAGTTTAGCTCCAACACTGACCAAACTCACCTGAAAGAGCGAATCAAAGTCTTCAGAATGACTCGAAAGTGACAGGCAGGTGAGGCTGGAGCTAAACTCTGCAGGACAGTCCGGTGGAAAAGGACATCTCTGTGTTACGTGGTCTTCTGGCTAATTTTGTTCACTCTTCCCAGAGCTGTAGCTCCTGCAGCGTTCTCCACCCCACGCAACCACTCAGAACATCTCCGCAGGACGCTCTGGTCCACACCCAGTTCCTCCTCCTCATATTCCACATCATCGTATCGGTGACGGTCGTTCAGAAGAGAGATCTTCACTTGTGGGATGTTGGTTCGAGAAGCTGACTTGACTATGACATCTTTCCGATGATGTGTCGCAACCGTTCCAGCGCCACTGCGGACGGCACGGAGCTGCTTCTCACCACTGCGTTTCTGCAGGAGTAACGTGGCCTCAGGAGTCAGACTGAGAGAGAAGTTCACAGCTTCTCCATTCTTCTGCCCATGGCCTGAACTTGAGCGCCTTGAGGAGGTCTGAGGTCTACAGCGGCCCGTGGGGATGTTCGTTGTTGGAAACATCTGTTTGCTGGAGGAGGATGATGAGGTGTTTGTCGCATCTTTAGGGTTGGCTACAAAGGAACTGGTTGCAGAGGTGCTAACACCAGAATGACTTCTCGAGGAAGGGGAGGTTGAGGTGCTCAGGAGATCTGGAGGTCTTGGAGACATAATCCAGGTGCTCTTACCCTCCAACCTCAGCCCAGCAGTGGCTCGACTGGTGGGCAGTTTGCTTTTGTGCGGTGTGGTCTTCTTGCTCAACTTTTTGAGACGCTCCTTCTCATGACTCTTCTCCACATTCTTGACCAGCACAGCAGCCGAGGGACCAGATGGTTTCTCATTGCCAGAGCTGGGAAGACTCCATGGTCGGGTTACAGGTGGGAAAGGCATCTTCACCAGGTAAAGCAGCACGTAGGACAAGAAGTCCGTCTTTGAGCTGTAGCGCGAGAGAAACGGGACTTGATATGATCTGGCTTTCGCATGGTCAGGAGGACTTGTTGCTTCCAGGGGTTCCAACATCCACGTGTTCCTTCACAGACAGGTACTGTGGAAATGGCGCTCATGAACAGTTTGGCTTTTTATAGGGTGCCGTTCACAGCATTGTGGGAATCCTCTGGAGCAGGTAATCCTAACACGTGCAGCTTAGAGAGCTTCAGCTGCATAACAGATCAAGATGTAAACATTCGACTCTCACTGACTGTAAAAAAAGAGACTGCGTACAAACAACAGCAGCAATGTAAAATGTTAGTGATGCATATACGCTATGAGTTTGCTAAGTTACATAGCTTCCTTTTCACAGACATACATGACGAACATGCATACGATAATAAGGATATATACGATAATAGGATATATCTTATAGGATAATATATATATATATATACATATATATATATATATATAAAGCGCTCTTTTTTACAATGCTTTTAAATACATCTATTTAAATTTTAATTGATAAATTTAGCTAAATAATAGTTGTTATGGTACAAGCTGACATCAGTGAATCATGAGTTACTTCCTAGTGTGAATATTTTAAGAAAGGTTGTGTTTAGGAATCTGTCTGCAGCTGTTTATGACCAGTAAGATCCCACTCGTCTACTGTACAAGAGAACGTTCTGTAGATGGATCCAGTCTCTCCAGAATTAACTCCTCAAGTGTTTAGTGGTAAATGCATCTGATCCACACGTGTCCACGAGTTTTACTCATTAAGAGATTAAGAGTTTACTGAAGCTAATCTGGTTAAGTCACCTGATCTCTTTCTCACTCGGCCTGTAAGTTCCAGTTTATTTTGTTTTAACTTTAACTTTTAATTTTGTTTTGTTTTTGTTTTAAAATATTGTTGTAGAAATCAAATGGATGTAAGTATTACACTGGGGCATGAATGACAGTTTTTGTACATGCTTGTATTACGCAACCCATAATCGTAATATTCGAGGAAAGAGAATCACTAAAGCAAGTATTACTACAAATTTAAAAAAAGCCTTGGTTTATAATATACACAATTAATTATATTATAGTGCATAACTTTATAATGACATTATCATCTCACCAAAGTGGTTATTTATTAATAAGTTACAACAGGCCCTGTTGTGATAATATTGTAATTACAGTGATGACTTAAGTGTGTTGGTGTATCGATCTATGTTTTGATACTGTATGTATTGTTGTAATAACCACCTAATAATTAGCACCTAATAATCAGAGTCCTGGACTGGAAGTATGGGTTTGTTTGAATGCAGTTGTCAGTCTCTGTCTCAGTCTCTAGTGGAACTGAAGAGTATGTGGAGAATAAATCAGACTGATATACAAGTGCTGCACCTGCAGGACTGAAGTTTGAACATTCCTAGAACAGTACACTGGGTTTATCTTGTCAGACAGTACACTCATACGGACTGTACTGACATGACATTTGGTGATGCAGCGAGCTGCTCTTCCTTGTTGATATCTATTCCTCCCAACCTCACCGCAGACTCCACCTCCTCACCCTTTCCTCCCAACCTCACCGCAGTCTCCGCCTCCTCGCCCTTTCCTCCCAACCTTACTGCAGACTCCGCCTCCTCGCCCTTTTATTCCCAACCTCACCACAGACTCCGCCTCCTCGCCCTTTCCTCCCAACCTTACCGCAGACTCCGCCTCCTCAACCTTTCCTCCCAACCTCACCACAGACTCCGCCTCCTCGCCCTTACCTCCCAACCTCACCACAGACTCCGCCTCCTCGCCCTTTCCTCCCAACCTCACCACAGACTCCACCTCCTCGCCCTTTCCTACCAACCTTACTGCAGACTCCACCTCCTCGCCCTTTCCTCCCAACCTTACTGCAGACTCCGCCTCCTCGCCCTTTCCTCCCAACCTCACCACAGACTCCGCCTCCTCGCCCTTTCCTCCCAACATCACTGCAGACTCCACCTCCTCATCTATTTCTCAACCTCACCGCAGACTTCACCTCCTCATCTATTTCTCAACCTCACCGCAGACTCCACCTCCTCATTTATTCCTTAACTTCACCGCAGACTCCGCCTCTTTCAGCGCACCAGCTGCCTTTCTAAACTCCAGGACTGGCCAGACATAAGAGCATTTACAACAGGAACAAAAGTTTATAAAGCATAAATTCACAACTTTCTTTTGCAAAGAGAAATGTTTTATCAGGCCAAACCACAACATTTTTTTTCCGGTCCCAGATGTGCTCTGTGCCAAGCTCTCTGACTTTAATTTGCCTTGTAGTTTCTGTCTAGTTTTTCTGCAGCGTTTGAATAGTACAGAAACACTAATGCGTCTTCATTAGTGAGTGAACAGTCATACTTTTCCAAACCAGCTTTACACATGGTAATTACAAACACCATCCCATTGGAATAACCTGAAGCTGGGTGTCTTGCATCAAGGACATGACTGTGACAGCACATACCTCATTTCTTTATGAGCACTGAACCAGGACCTTCCAATTACCAGCTTAACTGCTGTACAACACAACCACCCCCATCAATCGGAGGTGGGCTGATTTTTGAGGACAATCTTCATGTTAAAATCTGCTGGGAACAACCCAGACTCTCAAAGTCAATGTGTAGGAAACACGAGCAGTACATTAAAGGTAAGATGATGAGATGCTAGCAATAGCAAGCTAGTTTTGAAAACGTATAATTTCACCATCCCTTCAGAGCGCTCCCCACAGCCACACCTCCTCCAAAACGCATGAATGCATACATAGCTACACGGCCAAGTAGGATGTCTTGCGTACAGACTAAATGCAATGATTGGATGAACATTTTATTCTCCTGCACCTTCCACAGAAGATACATATTTATATAAATAAGTATTGTTATCTGGATGCAGAGTTTCAACCAGCATAAAAACGTTTCACCTACACTGCTTTTAAACCAGTTTAGCAGTTAGCTAAAACGAATGTGAACGTAGCCTGAGTTAGCATGCTTTAAAGTGGCTTACATTTATTATAGCTGCCCTTATGACAGGAACGACATAAAAATGCCAAATAAATTGATATTTTGTCTATATTTATAATATCAATATTATTTCAACGATACATTTATATTTTAGGAAACTTTATTTTTCCATATCATCCTTTCAAATGATCCATTTCCAAAATTCACATCTTTGCATGTCAAAAAAACAAAAGCGAGTGCATGTTCTTTCGGCATTTCTCCATAGGAAGCTATAATACTCAAACAGCCCTGAGGTCATCACCGTCCCCCAGTCCAGTACAAATGAAACGAACCTCTGCAGTCCATCAGCATTCACAGTACAAAGCAACACACAAATACATAAAGTTAATACTGTTGGGTGGCGGCCCTGTAATTCTATTCCAGTTTAATTTCATAAATAGGTTAGGATTATGAATGTTCCCCTTTAAGACAGAGAGAGACAAAAGGAGAAACAGGGATTTCGAAGTAAGTGCATTTCAAAAAGTGCAAAGACCTGCACGGAGGCCGCATGGCTGATCGTTTCATTTAAATGACAATCTTAAGGGAAAACAAAATTCTTAGTCATAACACCATCATTCCAAATGTGCTTAATCAGTGCTTTTCTTTCTGCAAATAAACATTTATTTTTGAGGGGTTCGGATTCTTAACGTACAAAGAAAGGTTCTCATTGGGATCAAGGCATTATTTCCTCTTCATTTTAATTGTAATCCATGATTCGTCAGTTCAGTCATCAGTTCAGTCCGTCTTTGTGAGCTCATCAAAACGTGTTCTTGAAAACTCGTCCTGCGTTTCACTGTAATGATTATCAATGTAGTTTTCGCCGAGCGTTCAGTGCATCTGCGTGGACCTGGCTTCCATCTGTGTGATAGAAACAAAACTGCATTATTTTAGTTTTTATTTGATTAACATCCAGTTTAACGGTGTCCTAACGAACCATCACATCAATGTTTATTTTAAAGTAAACAGGAAATGACATACGCAACATTTAACTACCTTGTGTTGAAGAGAAACAGATTGAAAGATGAAAGATTACAAAGACCAATTTCCTCTTTCCACAAATCAGTGTTGTTTCACAGTAAAACCAGGAACATATTTTAATGGACAAACAATCCATTTTACAAATCTATTTCAGCTTTGGTCTTTAAACACTATAAATTATAGAAAAAGGCAGACAAACGATGTAGTAATTTGTCCAAGAAAAAAAAAAGATTGCTTTTTATTAAACACAATCAAATTGTGTACGTTGTATGAACTCGGCATGTATTACTGATCACACTTAGAAAAGTTAATTATTAAGCTAAAGAAAAGCAGTTCAACAGAAACAAACGCAAGCATTACGATGCAAACGAAGAACAATGAACAATGTGGGCACGTGTCAAATGACCCTGTGGGTTTTTCAAAGGTGTACGAAGTTACCTAAACCAAACAGCCATGGTGTTAAAGAATGAAGAGGAGCAGGAGAGGAAACGGGGACAGACACAAGATGAAGAGTGCTAGAGCACAGCATGGTGTTACCTGAAACAGGAGAGGAAGAGAAGAACAGCAGAATGACACTGGGACTCATTCACTTCCTGTGCAAACTCATGTATGTGCGTATAACCTCTGCTATAGTTCTGAACCATTGAAAGAAAACTGACACGCGGAACACATGTAACACTTCATTCTAACACAAACAGATAATAGATCTTGCTGTGCTATATTTAGAGGGTAACGTACAGAACACATAGGCAAAGCTCTATATATAGGCAGTATTTTTGCAACACTCCCTCTCTCTGAGTGCACATTTTCTTATTCTATATAAGCCAGACTCATCAACATTGGAAGGATGTAAGTGGTTGACAATCTGTTCAACATTTTGCATGAGACTTACAGAGGAATTACAGTATTAGTGAATGAGACCCACTGTCACAATATACAGATGGAGCCAATAGCTTAAACATCACACCAGAGTTCAGCTCATCTGATGAGAATCATCAGTTCACACACAACACAAGAGAACATGATCTGTGCTTTATACAGTATAAGGCGACGTATGAATGTGTATGAATTTAAGACCCTCCTGAAATGAAGACCGTAACAATCTACAAAAACTATAAACCATCAATGATACTGACAATTTTAAACACTTTCTGTTTGTCTGCAGTTTGATGTGCCAGCTTCCACCAGTAAAATGCAGGTTTTTGGTGGGTTATTTTGCAATAAACAGTTTAGCAAGAACTGTCTAGGTTAAGAATGTAATACTAACAAGTAACTAAATACTGTACAGTATTTGTTGTACACTGTCTGTGTGGGAGTGTTTGGGGAAAAATGTTTTGAAACCGTTTGGTAGCATTTGGTTTAAACAAGCATGCTGGTGTTGATCAGGTCTCCATGTATGTTGTAACATTATCTGCTCACCATGTGTGAGACCATGCTGGAAGTTTCCAGCTGCTGGACCTTTGCAGCCTTGAGGTTGTCCAGGGAGTTTGGTGCCAGGGCTTAGCCCGGGGAATGGGAGAGCATGCAGGGGGGCAAAGCTTGGTAAGATGCCTGGCTGTGTGGTGGGATAGGAAGGAAGCAGAGACATGGAAGGGGTGGGAAGAGCTGGATTCCCACACGAGATCTCACCAGCAGCCTGAAATACAAAGAAGATTCACAGACATTATAACACTTAAAATCTGTGATTCAGACAAATATCTTCCACCATGGTTTTCTTTTCAGTGCCTGAATCGATGTTGTTGTTTTTAAGCAGGCATTACAAACAGCTACCCCTTGGGGTCCAAGGGGGATAGAATTTTGTATGATGCCATAAATCATTCTAAATCAGTACGAAAAACAGATATAGGCGCCTCTTCTCTACTCACTGCTGCCATAGAGACCGGAGCATCACCCATTGACGTGGTTGTGAGCAGTCTGGCAACACCCTGCACCACTGATGGGCAGTGGCCCTGAGCACCATCGGGGGGCGCCACCAGTGTCAGTTTTGAAGTCGCCTTTTCTCCCACCTGGAGCCTTTTTGATTCTGGATCCATAGCGGGCTTGTTCCACATCATCTGCACGGATCCAGCTGCTTTCTCTGTAGCCACAGCTGTGCCCTTAACTGTACATTCTGCGACCAGCTGACTTCTCTGAGTGCTTGTATTGTGGTTCTCCATCTTGATACCAACAGTAGTAGACACCTGATTGGCTACTGAGGACCGTACCAACCCTTCCCTGTGCTGCTGATTGGCTGGATGGGTAGAGAAGGTGGCAGATGTTTGTGTGTTTGATGGCATTTTGGCAGTGGTACTCAGTGTGGCTGCAGGTTCAGGCTGCATGTTCACAGGGACACTGAGACGCTTGCGTTTCAATGCAGGCGGGCCCTGAAGATCCAGGGTACTTCTGTGGCCTTCAGGGACATCGCTGGCCTGTGTATTTAACATTGAGAGAGTGCTTTAAATCCACAGACCTGGAGATCTGTCGTAAAACTGCATACCCCCATTACACTAACACACAATAGCAAAATATACTGCACTGTGTACAACTTGTAGATTCCAGTCTGTGAGATGACCTTTTTTGGTTTTGTTGTGCCCATTGGTTTCTTCCTTGCTCTGCAAAATGGAGAGAAATGACAAGTTATTAAACTCACTGGGGTTTAGTTTAACGTTGAGCTGACTGTTTAACTCAAGTTT
>JAZGTJ010019429.1:0-10909 GCA_036877575.1 Botia almorhae | reverse complement strand
CCTCCGGGGAGAGAGGCAGGAAAGATTGATTAAAGAACTGTCAGGATGATGAGCGAGGAGGATTAAAACGGAAGATTTCTGCCTCTCCTAAGGAATTACAAAACAGGCTGTCAAGAGCGGCTCGTCTGAGGGTTTGACTGACTGCTTTCATTCAGGCTGTGACAGCCTTCCACAGAGCACTTGTCTTCACTGATCCAAACAAAAGTGGGATGGTTTTTTTACTCCTCTGTGTCTGTGTTGCAGGAGGCTGAAGGAGGAGCCGTATAACAGTGTGTCACAAACCCATAACATTTTACCAGCGCACCGCGGTAATGACTGGTAGAGGGGCAACGTTTACAGCACTGGATCTTCTATATGTGATTGAAATCTTTTAAATAACTTTAATCCTTTAGATTAGTGTATCAGTGATCTGGTGGTGATGATGATAATGATGATGAATTGATAGTGATTAAGTGAAAATGATGGTGATGATATTAGTGATTATGACGACAGTGATAGTGATATAATAACGATGATGTTGGTAGTGATAATGAAAATGACAGTAGTTATGATGACTGATGGTGATGATGACAATGACACTAGTAACAGTGATGGTATAGGTGATATGATAACAGTGAAAGTAGTGATGATGATGATGGTAGTGATAATGGTGATAGTGATATAATGACAGTCAATAGTGAAAACGATGGTGATAATTACCCACCTTGAATGCAGAGGTCTCCGGTGCAGTTCTCGGTCTCCAGGGCGGCTCCATCACACAGCCTGCCTCCATGTTTGGGCTCCGGGTCTGTACACTCTCTAGTGCGCTGCCTCTCACACTCAGAACTACACACAGACCACACGGTCCACTCTGCCCAGCCACCATCCACTGTTAACACACACACACACACACACCTTTATTAGGGCACATACACAGTACAGTTACTGTACAGTTTAAAAATAACAACCCTCTATCTAATGTAAATTTTCCGACACTTCCCAGAACTCTGGGAACAGTTACTGATTCCCTTCCTTTTTCCGGCTGTGCTGTTCTATAGCTCCAGAATTTTCCCACTGAAGTTTCGTCTCGACAAAAGCAAAAGACAATTTACTTTTGTCTTGTTCCATCCGGCTTTCCCCGTTTCCCTTAACGACTCAACGGGCGGCTGGTGTTTCCTCCGCAGCTAATCTAAATGCAAATGTCATGTTTGTGTGTCTCTGTTGAGTGTGGGACCGGGACTGAGCAGGGCTGGAGAGCAAGATTACGTTTTCTGGTTGCCGAGCGACCGGTGACCTCCTCAGATAACTTTTCCCCAGCATGACTAGTGCTTCCCATGTGATTGGTGCTTCCCACCAAACCATAAATTTAGAAAGCGTAACTGCGCCCAGAGACCGGGCCCGATTTTACAGGGTGGTTGATAACTCTCTCTCTCTTCTTCTGTTTCTTTTTTTGTATCTGTTTTTCTAACTGTCTTTTTGATTTTCTGAACTCACTTCACTTTATGTACACAAGTTAACGTCCTATTTTTGGGAGCACCTTTCATCTTCATTATTGCTCTCTCTCTCTCTCTCTCTCTCTGTCTCTCTGGCCGTGAGGAGCATTGCATTACGCTGTAGATGGTAAACTGAAAGTCTGTGTATGACGGCAGGCGCCACATTAATTGAAAGCTGACACACATCAACAGTAAAACTCGAGAGGCCTCTGCCACCGAGATCAATTCAAATTCAGCGCATACTGTCAAGCTGCTGTTTTAAATGCAGCCTCCCAGACAGATGGATTAGCCATCAATGTGTTCAGAAGGCATGTTTAATTAACAAGCACAGCAGTGAGACAGTCACACCGCCTGACTGGCTGACTGACCAGCCTTAAATGTGCTGGCAAAATGCTCTACTGGGTTTCAAGATAAGGTGTCGTGCTGGGAGACAAGAGAAAAATTCTCACCCTAATGCAGGCAAATCTCCAAGAGTGCAAACGATAATGATGAGGGCACGTCGATTTGGCTTTATGATAATTATACACGGTACGTTCTCTTGTCTATTTAAAAAAAACAGACTCAGGCTGAATAATTTTAAATAAAAATTATATATTTGTATATACACACACACAATACAATTATATATTTGTATATTTATGCAATTAAAGGTTCGGTTCCAGCTAACATGGAATGTTTTCAGTACATTGGCTAACGCTCTGTAAAAGTTCTTTCGAAGGTCTTTCAAAAGTTATCAAAATGTTCTTGCGGTAATGTTAGTTCAGTGTTTTTAACGTTATGTCATTTATATCAAAACATTATTCGTAGGTTGTTAGAGGAAATGTTAGGGATCATATAACCTAAATTCTTATAACCTAAATTTGTTAACCGGGGTAACAACCCATCTAAACTCAATAGTCCTGGTTATGCTGTTTGGTATGTCATGCACACTTTAAGTAAAGATTTCTTTCTGAGATATCCAGACTTTCTCATCATATTCCATTCAGCCTGTAACCTCTCAGCTCATTGCTATTGGCTGACAGCTCTGTGACCTCTGACCTGGGCAGGGAGAGGTGCAGCTGCTCTTCTGAACAGACATCCCCTCACAGAAAGCCCCTCCGTTCAGCGGCGCGGGGTTCGTGCAGGTCCTCGTTCTCTTCTGAACTCCTCTCCCACAGCGAACGCTACATTCTGACCAGTCAGACCACGATGACCAGCCTCCATTCACTGCAGTCAACACAGTAAAGAGAAGTAAGCTTTACCATTAGCCTGTTGTAACCTTGATGCTACGTCTATTCAATGTGTGTGTTTTGGCCTGGAAAACACAAGTTGTAGTCTTTGTAAATCTGCAATATAACAGATTTATACTTTCGTTTGTAGAAGTAAATATAACACAAATTTCACAACAAAAATTAAATACATTAATAATAATAAGTTTCATTGTATTAACATTTTCCTTTTCTTAAAAATCCAAGGACACTTCAATTGGAATTTAAGAATTGAATTTAATCTGAATGATACAATGCACAACCTTGTTACTTGGGTACAGGTCTAAAAAAACAACATGGCTCTATGTAATAGTGTCTCTGTCATCTATTCAACCGAGAAATGACTGACTAGATCATCTAATTGGTACGTGGATGAGACTCAATTGGATTATGCAGATATTACATTAGATGCCATTGAGACTCGCCTGTGATATTATAAACATGCCTCGGACACGCGCTGGCGGCCGTACTGAAAACTTAATGAGAAAACAAATGCTTAAGATGATAGATTTATGAGTGAACACATGAAGCATGCACAGAAACCACAATGATATCAGATCTGATGTGTGCGCTGATCTCCTAACAAGTGCATCTAAAGCTGTAATCAAATTTCTTTGTGCCATATATGCAACGATTTTATCATCTCTTTTAGCAACTCAAAGGTTGTGGGTTCGATTCCCAGGGAACACACATACTAATGAAATGTACAGCTTGGATGTACTGTAAGTCGCAACGTTTGTATGTAAATGTATGTAGAGGGAGTTGAAGTCACTCTTTTTGTCACAAGTTATTTTGTGTAACAATAAAATGCTCTTTAGGGGTGGAATGTTCCTCCCCAATACAATCTACTTTTGACCGGCAAATTAAACATGTAGACTAAAGGCAATTTAAAGGCTATTTAAAAAAGGGATTTGCAATATTCCAAGCATCAACTTCCTGTTTTAGTAGGAAAAGTGCAAGCAGGAAAAGAAAATCCCAATACATTCCTAGAGTCTGTTCATAGTGAGTGTAAATAAACCATTGAAGGCAGGTGACAACAGCTACATTGTAAACAAAAGTAAAATGTCACACTGTCACAGCAAACATATGTATTAAAAAGTCACTACCTGACTAAATAAAGTGCTGATTTTATTTGACATTTCATTGCAAATTGTTAAGTGTCACAGACCATTAGACACACCATTTAGTTTCTGCATAAGCAGATATTAAATATTTCAACATAGACTGTGTGCTTTTTAAAACGTTAAAAATGTTATTTGACTTTTCTGGAAACATTCAAAATGCCAATTTTTTTCAAAGTTGCATTAACATTATGGGTTGGTCATGAATTTTTTTAAATTCTGTAGTTTTTTTAATATTCCACTAACCACTTCAGAATAAAGTTTTTGATTTATGATATAACATTACAAAAACATTCTACTGGTGTTACTGCTAGAACGTTTCTTGATAATTTTGAGAAAACTTTGAGAGAACTTTTAGAGAAAGCCAACCTTCTAAGAGCGTTCCCTGTTAGCTGGGACAGGCCACAATTCTGTTTTTATAAATACACATTATGTTATGCATATATATCTTGTTAGGAGCACAGAAACCAACAAACGAATATGTTTCTTGCTTGAATAAAGATTACCATACAAGCCAATTCTCCTGTGCTTGCTAAGCCTTAGGGACGGCTAGGAGTCGTGTTAAATTGTAGGCGCTATGCTAGCTGCTAAACGTTAATTGCAGATCAGTCAGCTGGAGCTCAATCAGTGCTGCCTGCTTCTGACAGCTCGCGTCAAAGCTTTCCAGCGTGTTTAATCAGCCTCACTGGCAGCTTTAGCCTTCATCTGCGACAGAATCTCAAAAGCCATTCGCAGGAAGTAAGTGCGTCGTATTACCTTACCATCAAAATATTGAGCTGAAAGCACTAGGGGACCGTGTCAATTAGCCTAATGGAGCCTGAACCGTGGCAAACCTGACCACACAGGGATCCTTGGAATCATTAACTCATTATATGTGTTGACGGAAATTGATAATCGAACCCGTACCAGGCGTCTAACTGATGGCCTCACGAGGACACAGGTCTGGGAATATGATAAAATGCTGTAGGTGGGATGAATTGGGGATTTGAAAAACGGGAACGCCGTGTCATGTCATGGCAGTGTTGATTTAAAGGTGATCCTTTTTAGTGAACGGTTCTACTGAAGGTTTGTGTAGTTGACTAAATAGGTCATAATAGTTAACATGTAGTTGACTAAATAGGGTGAATTCATACCGCAGCGTGTCGTGACAAACACAAAATCAAAAGTCTTGTGAGATCCAAATCTGTGAACGAAACATGTATAGCCTGTGTACTGTGAGTTTTCTAACGTTAAAGGAACGCTTAACTAACCAAATAAAACAGCAATTTTTGTCTCTCTGTCACCATCTCTGTTGGATCTATACAATGACAGGTTACTTTACATACTGTTCTTTACATATTTTGAGATCAAATGCGGTCAAGCTAATTACTGCAAAATCAAATTATAAATCATTAATATAAGCTCACCCTTGCAAATTAAGATAAGGTAAGGAGATCATTTAAACACAGATCTGTTACGTACTTGCTCAAAAACTGGCTTTGGTTCATTTTTAAAGTAACAGATTGCGGCTTTACATAAAATGTACCAAATAAGGACATAAACATAATCAAATAGATTTTCCCAACATACCGAACACGATGACGGTTGCCGTTGCGCTCCGTCTCCTAGCAACGACGTTGCTGGCCAGGCAGGTGTAGTTTCCCGAGTCTGAGAGTCTTGCTTCATTGATGATCAAGTTGTGGTCAGCTCGAGTGTCTATGTTGACGTCTTCAAGAGAACTCACGGCCTCTTCATTCTTCAGCCACTCCACCTGAAAAGGAAGCACAGGATTTGACAGGTTAAAACCGGCTTTTCTGAATGACCCTTTAATAAACGTTTACTGTCAATCGAACTAACAGAGAAGGAATACAACTGTGCAGAATGCAGGCCCTGGTTTACACCACAAGCTACCAATTCCAACCTTTTCCCAAACGTCACAAATCAGCGCTGTTGACAGCATGTTGAAGGAAACATGGCCGCCAGCCAATTAAAGAGTAAAAACTCTGTCAAAAAAGACACGAGCCATATCAATGAAATGGCAAGCTTTTCCATGACCTCTACATGACCTATCACAGATTGACAGATCGAACCCCTGCATGCACTGTGATTACGGGGTAAATACACTCAGATCTAACCCAGCTAACAGGGAACGTTCCCAAAATGTTGACTAACGCTCTCTAAATGTTCTCTTAAAGTTATCATAAAACATTCTTGTAGTAATGTTAATGGAATGATTGATATATATATATATATATCAAAAATGATATTTTGTTAATGGACGTTTTAATAATGTTACAGAATTAAACGTTTTGAATATTGTTCCTACACCAAACAATAATGTTTACACAACGTCTAAAACAACTGGACGTTTTATACATCCTTAAACATTCAAAATAACATTTTTAATGTTTTTGTTACTTATTGATAAGCAAACCGTACAATGTAAAATTGTTAGCTGGGAAGTTGCAAATTGCTGCATAGTCGCGTGTCCTGGGATCACATGTCAAAGATCAACTGTCAGCTTGTCCAGCGTCAGCTTTTATAAGGTCAAGCCCGCTGTTATATCACTAGTGTTGCAGGTGATTCTAAGGTCACACCCGGTCTGGTGTTGTTTATTCAGCTCTGACATTTGCGCGCGAGATTCATTAGGATTTACAAACGTAGCAATGCTGCGACGACGCGTCCTGCTCGCATGGTTGGTCGTGTAAATTGCAATCGTTTGCCAACAGCCGCCAGTTCTAAGTTAGTCCAGAGGGGCGGCGGCCATCGGGGACAGCGGTTGATTTATGTCACTGCGTGTTCGCAGATTAAAAACACAGCACACCCCGTGGGAGAGCGTGTGTATGTGTAAGTTCACGCCCTCTGCGCAAGAATGCCACAGCAGCAAACACACACATGGGGTGGATAAAATTGCTCGACTCTCTAGCCTGGAAGAAAAATGGAGGTATAAAAATCAATATATCAACCATCACATTGTCATGTGTTAGAGATTTCTCTCTCTCTCGCTCTCTTCTCTTTCTCTCTCTTTGTGATGGCCGGAGAGAACTCTTTCATCATATGCTTTTAATTTCACTCCTTTCTCCGTTCCAGACCAGAGCTCCCAGATCGACGGAGCTTGCCTCTCTCCCCTCTCCTCTCTTACCCTCCCTTCTCTTTGTTTTCAGCTGCCTGTCAATACAGAGTTGGCACAAGTTCGAAATACTTAAAGGTGTTTTAAGTGAATTTTTCATGGAACGGCAGGCAGAAAACATCCCCATTGCCTGACAGATATCACTGAGACAGGTGTCCGAATATCACTCTTGTTTCTATGACAACCTGAGACTCTGTAATCTGGAAACAGAAAATGTGCCATGGCTGGTTTCCTTGTTTAGCCAATCAGAACGGTGCTTTCTGTCTGTCAATCATTTCACACAGGGCACCTATAATAAAATGAGTGATTCTATCACTTTGTTAAACGTACACATGCATAACCTTAAATACACACTAAACATTATAAATAAAGGATGCTTATTTCTTTCTACGTTGCTAGAAAAATAAATGATCAATTAAAAAAAATAAGATTTAAAATAAGATTTTAAAGCTATTTTAAAGCTGTAATCTGTATCTTTTGTGGTTAAACACTTGTTGAGCAATCTAAACAGATCAGTGTTTTAAACAGTGCTTACCACACCTCGATTCACATCGGTTAAAGTCATTTATTATGATCTGAGCTGTCGGGTCAGATTTACCAGGAAATCTCAGTTTGACTTCATTTGACTTCAACGTACACAGAGAAAAGTACGTCAAGTAATTTTATGTTTCAACAGAGATGGCGACGCAGAGGTGAAAGTTATGGACTGCAGTTTTAAAACAATAGTTCACACAATACACAGCCAAATAAAACACAGGGAGAGGCCTGGAAAAAAACCCTGCTTTATTTTCACTGAGAAGAGCTAGTGGAACAGAGATGGAACAGGATCTAAGGATCTTAGGAATGCCACTTTTGATATATAACATTCTAAAAACATTCTACTAACGTTGCTGCAAGAACCATTTAATAACTCTGAGACAACATTAGCCAATGTTCTGAGAACGTTCCATGTTACCTGGGAAACCAGTCATGTTGTCTCTTTGACTCAGTGGTGCTTATTTTTGAGAACCACCATCGACCAATCAGGATGTGCATTTAAGCTCTACGCTTGCAAATCAAATGCAGTGAGTACAAACACAAAACCAGCAGCCTTCACCTCAGAACACCTCACAAATTCTCGCACTGCTTGTTATCCAAATTTGTTCCTTTTTATTCTTTAATTATTTTACTTATCTGAGACTTAATCTAAAGCATTTCCTTTCTCAGTGCCTCAAACTCTTTAAAACTCGAGAGGCAGAAAGGTCTCTCTCGTTGAGTACCAGTGTGAGCGTTTTGTATTCAAATCACAGGCTCTTTTTGAGTCTGTCGGGCCCTCTGGATGAGGGGCGGGGCGTTGTTGGCGGAAACGGAGAGATGAGAGGGGAGATTCACTGAGGGCTCAAATGAGAGCGATAAGCCTCCGGACAGGAAACTGTGGAAATGAATTTGCTTGATTAGCACATTTGTTCCAATTAAAGTCCCACGAAAGTGGACTGCCGCGATGGCACGCCCACCAATGGAGCCCCTCACAGCTGATAACCTCTGATGTCATGATAATGGAAGCTGTTTCTAAACGTTCTTAAAGGGACAGCAGCCCACCATTGTACCGCTAACACAGACATGCAGGCGTTCTCAAGGACACCAACAGCCTTGAGAAACATCTAGAAATGTTCTTGGAATGACAATCACATTCAGAAGATGGAGGATCAGTTTATAAAAAATGGATGCCAATTGTTAAAAAATGACTTTTAATAACAAAATGACTTTTAAATAACAATGACTAGCCGAAGCCAACAACAAGTTCTCCTCTTTATAATCACTTGTTTATGTTAAATTGTATTAGTTGTATTTACAAAGAGATGATCTTAAAATGTCAACCCTGTTACCACAGCTTTGTAAACAAGTAAGCGTTATAAAGACCAATACTGGCATTCAGTTCTCTTTTAAAAAGCCCCTTGTAGTTTTTTTTACGATCTTAAGCACAAAGCTTGTCATATAGAATAATCACATTATTTGCCTAAAATCGTACAAAAATGACTTCAAAACAATCTTTTCATACCAGATAAAGGTGCCCGATTCATATTAAAATGACCTTTTACAAGATCAGAAAAAAATTACACAAATATTATATAAAATAAACGCTCTTGTGGCAGCTGTAATTATTACGAATATTCATACCGTAGTACAACATGACATTGTTATGTCGACCCTCCATGAAATGAAACGGGCTCAGTTTTAACAAAGAATCAGTCATGTACCTGACAGGTCAATGCAATTAAACAGGAAACAGGTAAAACACCTCATACCATCGTCATTCTGGGCAAACATCACCCTCCAGATTTACATTCATTTAGATGAAAAGTGAAAGTGACATGAAGGCAATTATAGAAGGAGGTCTCGTTCGGTTTTGTTCTATCTTGCTCAATTAAGTTCCAGTTTCATTAACGTCCCTTTGCATCACTTTGCTTCAATCAAATCCGTGGCCCCTTACGAACGCCACGACGACTTTCAGCAAATCACATTAAAGCGATGAACTTGACCAATCCAATGGCGCTCTTTCGGATGCAGGGGTAAACCAGAGCAGACATGCCCTTCCTCTACATTCTCCTCCTGACAGCGCGGGCCACGCTGTGTTTATCGCTGAATAATTACATTTTAAGCACTTTAAATGACTTTGTTTCATCAGACTGAATGATTAATTGCATTGCCGGACAAAGATTGCGAAGCTAATATGAGCTTAATGATTGGTCTGTTCTCTCAAAGTTATTGAGAGGTTTTTTTCACCTCATCTTCGCCGTGAGTAATCTGTATGAACTTTACTTTGACAGCTAATATCACACTTTCATTTCCTTGTTGGTGTAATTGTTTTAATTACGTTACGTTCATTATTCAACGGGACGATCTTATAGCTCCGGGGAAATGATTTTTTTATAAACAGCTTTTCATTCATCCAGGGAACAAACAAAGGACGGGAATGACACGTGCCAGAATAAACAACGACAAACTTGTTTTGAGCCCGTGACCTTTCGGAAATGTCTTTTGAAAAAATTTAATACAAGGGGTTTAATCAGGATTTCACGTTTCACTGCCAAAATTACGAGCAAAATAATTAACCTGTGAGAAGCAGAGAGGTGGTGCCTCGTCAACGGCAATCCTGGTAACCCTCTCCGAGCCCTTGATCAATTTACAGTGTCAGTCAGACTTGTGCTGCGTCCAAGAAGATGGTATCAGGCAGCCAACGGGGAGCCATTTTGGCTCAAATGTCTACCCAGTGGCAAACTTCTCCGGCTTGACCTTTAGACTTAGAGCGGTAATGATTACAGAGAGAGAATTCAGCTGCCAACCTGTAATCTCCAGCGACAAACCCTTCTGGCATCTGGATCTTGGCTCGCTCTCAAACATGGCCTCAGCCTGGCTCGTGGTGCTTCAACACAATGGCTCTCCTTCTCGACAGAAGCTCCATGTTGGCGCTAGTTACTATTGATTAGCTGTGGCGATGGTGGCACAGAGCTTCCTCCCGTCCAGATCACAGACCGCAGCCCACCGCACAGCCATTTTGGCTCGGTTTCTAACGTGACAGATGGCGGGAGATTATTTTTTAGCTGATGTTGAAACGTGCTCACGGTGGCCTAGTTTAAGTGTCGCACGTTCTGAAATGACTACAAAGAATTATGAGCGTATGAAAAACAACAACAACAGAAAAAAAACAAGGAATCTGTCAGCAGCCGTTTCATCTTTCCTCAGAGAGGCAGACGCAGCGGTATCACTTATCATCTCGGTAGAAAGTGGGGGATGATAATAATGTGACACTGGGTTTATGAGAAGCAATTGCCAGTTTGATTTCCTCTAAGCACATGAATATCCTCCTAAGCGTGTCACAAAACTCTGTAGGAGGCTTGATATTACACACTTGTCGCTGAGGTGAACCTGAGAGGAGCATCAGAGCACGATTTCAGACGTTCACAATGAACTGAGAATGCG
>JAZGTJ010019428.1:0-10909 GCA_036877575.1 Botia almorhae | reverse complement strand
TCTTTTCTTATGTTATTCTTATAACCAAGCAGTAACGTTAATTAAGCAACAACATTTTAAAAAACTGAGGTTTTTAATGTTACCTAGAACTTCCAAAATAACATTTTTTTAATTTTTCAGTTGGATTAAGATTTGTTTAACAGGGTTGGATTAAAATTCAGAAGTGTTTGGGGTTCAGTTTGTGTCATCCTGAAGTGTCAGGAAAACACACAATTGTTCGTATGTTCCAAGAGTGTGTGTTAAAAACCCTCTGTGCCAGGGTCACCCCCACCCACCCCACACACACACACACACACACGTCATCTGTAGTGGGCTCCACCTCAGCAACCTTGCTTTAACCTTTCTTGTGATGTCTGTCAATGTTAGCATGTTAGCGTCTAGCATGTTAAGCAGACTATCAAGCTGATTAGCTGACAGTAGTGATTTAGCGACTGCTGAGTAAGCCAGTGGCACTTTAAACCAAGTATATCTCAAAGCTTGAGCAAGCTCACAGTAACATTATACAACCTGTAATCCGATACAAGAGAATTAACAACATCTAGTCTGTCAAAAATAAGAGACAGTAAAGCCCTTCAAGTTTTACAATTCATGTAATTTACAGTATGTAACCATTGTTTATTTTGATTATAAACATGACACACACACACAAAGGGCCCAAAATTAACTTTCTGTGCCTTTCTATGGCAAGTAAATTGACAAAAGTTTACCAGGCTATAAATATTTTTTAGCCCGCCAAGAAACTATATTAGACATTAGACATTTTATTAGAAACACATTTTTTGTAGATCTTTTACAGTTAGCTGTTCTTTTCTTGTATAATAATTACAAATGTACTGTATGAGCTAGTCAGTCAGGAACACGCTGCGTTCCTCTGTAAACCTGCTCCATCACACAACCATGAAAAAGATCTTGATTTTGTTCCTAAGATTTTTACTTTCCTTGTAAACTTTTCATCTGCGTTAAAATTGTTAGAAGGCGTGCAGGTCGTGACAGCTGTTTTCTTTGGTAGACGCTTCGTACCGTACGTCCTTGATTTAAACTGTTTTGACATCTTGCAACCGTGCGTTTGAATAATGCATTTATTTTTATTGTAAAGAAAACGGGCCACTGAGCAGCTCACTACAGCCAATTTTTAGCTCATCGGACCCTTGATGAATATTAATTTTGGACCCCACACACACACGTTCCTATCCTTCTATTGCTAAAGGCAAATGCGAGATGAATGAATGTCCTTACAAACAAAAAATATAAGGGCAGTAAATAAAAGTATGTAAATATCTATGATATACACAGTTCATTCAACAGCATGGTGGTGGATTTGCCACAAAGCACAGTTCTCCTCTACTGAGCATAAACACAGGAAGCACACTCCACAGTGAACACTAGAAAGTGTACTAAACAAACACACGCGCACAGACTCACACGCAGCACTATGGAAGAAAAAACGTTCCATGCCAACATTTGTTATTTTACAGCACGTGCTGACAGCGCTGAAGGAGAAGCAGGCAGCAGAATCTACATGGTTGGACTAAGAGGCTTTCCCTCATCAACAGCACTGTTAAACCGATGACGGGACAACGAGAGTTTAATGAAGCTTTTAATTGGAATTCAAACTATTCGTTTGTAAATTAACAGAAATTGGTATAGAACAATCTTTGATGTAGGAAGGAGAACAGAGAGAGATAGAGTGGGGGAAGGGCAAGATAGAAAGCAACAGAGAGAGAGAGAGAGAGAGAGAGAGAGAAAGAGAGAGTAATAATGAAGAGGAGATGGGAGAGTTAAGCACATGTGTTCTGCTCAGTGAGGGTTATACCTGTGTGTCTATGTGATAATGTCCAAACTGGAAGTTAAAGAAAACAGAAAAAGAGTTAAAGATTACAAACACACCATAGAGGAAAAGCCCGTTTCCGTCCTCATCTGATATTTATCATTCGTCCTCAGGGACTTCCTCAAAAATCCCTATATGACCAAGCAACTCTTACACACATGCATGCTTAAATAATAGAAACGTTTGTACAAGTAGTTCACATATTTTCTATATTCCTGAAAGACAGCATAAACTGAGAGTCGACAGAGATTTGCTAATCTAGAAGACAGAGGTGCTGTCCACGAGGTTTCTTGTTTCTGATTCGTGTTTATACGCTTCAGAGGTTTTAAGGTTTAGTTTTATATGTTTATCTAACGGGATTCCTCAAAAAGGAAAGACTGCTGTATAATGATCAAAAACAGAGATCCGTGTTTCTATTTTAAGGATCTTGCAGGGGGTCCAAGAAACACTGTCTGATCTCAAAGATAGTGACGGGAAAGACGCTCAGTCAATTTTCAAACCTTTCAGCAGCTTAAATTACTATTAAATATTAATTTAACGTCTATTTCCGCAAAAACATTCAGATGCCTGGATGTATGAGAACAACCGTATACAGAACAGTAGCCGATAATCTCAAGATTTGCCTTTAATTGATTTTAAATATATTTATGTAAGAAAGTCGGAACACTGCAACTAAAATAACGCGTCAAATGTGTACTATATGAATTATTTACATAAACTGATATGTTCTGATATCTCCAAAATATTCTTTTTACTGTAAGTCTAGTTCATAACAAAAAGTAACTGCATCTTTAACTTTAATTTGGAAAGGTGCATAAATAAATCACATCTTCAACGTTATTGATTAATTTGTGCCTCAGAACGGACCTCCCTGGTTTGTTTTTGTATTTGTAAAGTGAAAGGATGGCTTTCAACTTTTCGTTGCGTTTTTACACACACAAAGGTGTATTGTTTTTATGTAAAGGTTTGCCTTAAGTCTCTTTATACATCCAAACTTTCCTCTTTTTGGTGTGCGCCACTAACGCTGATCATCTTGTATGTGCGCCGCTGTCAACGAGCGTCTGTGGGATGTAGCGGGGCGTCTTACCGTTAGACCGTCGGACAATGTTTTCCAAAAAAGTGTTTTGTGGAGCCACTAGTCCTCGTCGTCCCCCGGCCATCGCGGCGGCTCATGCGCTCCTGTGAGAGCCCGGGGCGGTCAACATACAGTACCCGCACACGTCTCAGGTGTTTCTGTCGTCCACATGCCGCTGCCGCATCCAGTGATGTGCGGACCCGTGACTCTCTTTACCGCTCTCCCCTCTCCACCCAACTAATCCTCCACGTTTGCAATAGACAAGGGAAATACCGCCATCTATCGAGTCCCGTGTAAAGCGGTAGGTTTTAAAACGTGAATCCATAGACGGCGCTGTTTCGTTACACGATGCACGTTTTTAACAATAACACGTTTTTTACGGTCTACTAGATTCAAATCTCTGTACGCCATCTGCTGGGGCGAGTTTTGTTTTTTAATAAACATTAATTTTATTATATATAATACATCAATTACACAGTCTGATGTGCGATCAAATGCTGAGCTTTTGGCCTTGGCGTTCAATACACTGGCAGAACTTTATAATTTCCGTTTAATGGCTCATCGTATTACGGTACGGATTCACATACTGTCCTAACCAGCAGACTTCTTTATTTATATGTATGTCGTGATCTGTTTAAATATTGGCCTGTGCATTCTACATACTCGGAATGACAAACGAATCAAGCAGATCTTTTTCGTGCTTTCTACACGTCACGTAGTGTCAGATGACAAAACACAGGGCCACAGCATCACTTAATCAATGTACTCACCAGTATCAATGAATGTGTGTTCAAAAACATGTAGATCTCCAAACGAGTTTTGGTGTACTAGACTGCTGGTAATGCCTGCTGTGGGCAGGTGTGCTACTGTGTAGACTACACAGAGCACAGTGTGATCTAGATATAAGGTGTGATTTTGTAGATCTCGCATTCACAGAAGTTCATTTTGTGTGTCAGGTTGTTATTAAGGGTGTGAGCTTTTGTTTTGATACACAATGTCTGCATTTGAGTATGGACCTGTGTTTTGTGTTAAATCCTCACCCAGTACACCCAGTTCTTGTGGTGAGGACACAAAAATGTTGTAAATTAGGCGGTATAAACAAAGCTGTGTATAAATTGCCCTATTATTTTTCTCATAGTCCATTTTCTGAGGCCTGCTGGTGTGCCTGTGATATCTGCTCTGGTTCTGTCTGATGTGGAGAGCTAACGTATGTTCAGACTGATCTCAGACACGTTAAACTGTCTGTATGATTAGTTAAAATTAAGGCAGATTCTGGAGATTCTAGATGAAAGTGTATTTAGCATTACACATCAGTCAAGTTCCTCATCAGCAGTTTGATTTAACGCTTTTGTTACAGAGTAACAAAACGTATTGATTGAGCTCACAAAAGGCCCTTCACATTTTTCTGTGTGATTGTCAGGCGTGATTTAAGAAAAGGTTTCTGTATAAAGGTTTGGGAAGGATTTGATCGACACCCTTTCATGTGAAACCAAAAGGTTAGGTGAAAGTCAAGACTGCTGGTATAGCCAACTTAACCTGGATTTATTCAATCTGAAATAAACAATGTTTATTTCTAAGACATATGTTAAATGACCCATAATATACTGTAATGCAGATTACCTTGTAGTAAGCAGAATCAGAATCTTTTTGATCTACTAATGTTTTGTTCAAAACATTAATAGGAACCTTCTTAGAAGTCATTTAGGTTTGCCGTCAAGGGATCTTAATACCACTGACCATGATACTGTCTTACCTCAAGAGTGTATTGTACACTTCTCTTCATAATTTGGGGTCGTTTAAGTTCGGATGGCCTGACACTATTGTTCTGTTCACTACTGCAGGTGATACGGTCATCACAGCTGCCTATGCGGACAAAGGCGCTGTCTTCTGGAAGACATCAGAGAGCTGCAGCTAAACGTCATACTGGAGCACCGCTCATAAATGCTGCAATCGGCTCCTGGTGTTTCTGTCTGTTACAGTTTGTCTTGAGGAGGTAAATCATTCATCTTTATGTGCCCTGGGGCAATTTTATGCTGTAATTGGCCTGTTAAACTCGGCATGTTTTTGAAGTGTCTATGTTTTATGCTGTTAAATTTGATTGACCGCATTGGCTGGGATAATATTTTAAAATAAGTTACCACTCAGTAAACACTGGGTTTACAGATTGCCAAACATTGTATTTTTTACTGTACTTTTTATTGTTTTTGATTGCCAATTAGATTTTTTTTATTATGACTGATGTGTTTTTGGCCCAGATCTTGATTTTCTAAAAGTTGTTTAATAGTTTGTTGTGTCCTAACATCCTTAAGAAGTTCAGTCCGAATGTTTTGGCTTCTTAAAGGGAAGAAACTAAATGGCTTTAATATGGCAGCATCCATATGGCAGCAAGCAAGGTGAGAGGCCCACACACACACACACACACGCACACACACTTCACATATTCTGATGGATTCTCTCTCTCTCTGTCATATCAGCAAAATACTGGAACAAACGAGGGAACTCATCACAGCTGTAAATAGCAGTGAGGTAAGTATGTCATTTCCTTGTTTAGAAATACAGAAATCCATACAATTTTAATCCATTGCACAAGTTTTGCTCACACATTTTTTGGTGAATGTATAAATAAATGTGACCATAAAGAATCTAATTTAATAAAGTTTTTTATTAGGCATGCTTTTATCTGACATGATCCTTTTTTTAACCAATTCTTGTCAAAAATTTGACAAGGATTGGAAGCTGGTGACATTGTTTACTGGAGAAAATGACCTTTGCCGGTTCTGCTATGACCGGGTGAGTGGATGTTCTTAATAACACCCCTCAGCTTGCCATTACAATTTATGTTTCTATCTGTGTCAGAGTACATAGAGAACCTCAGCAGTGACCTTTAAGCCGCTAAAATACATTCTGATACTGGCAAACGAAGCTGCGTTGATGCTCCATTTAAAATGTTTTTTCTTATTTGCAAAAGCACTAATTAAAGGTACTGAAAGGTGTTTGCATACAACAAGTGCATTGGTCACATCTGAGACAGTGTAGACATGCTATTTAATGAGGCATGTGCACTGGTCACATGTTCATTCCTAGAGTGCTGCTAAATTTGTGTACGTTTTTAAATATTTGGATTATACTGTGACTGTACAGTATTTCTTTTTGTCTTTTTAATGTTTTTTTTTAGCTTTTATTCAGACGTTTTCGTTTACTGTCAGTTTTCTTCTTTGTTCATGCTCCTCAGATTGGTGTCATATTCTATTCTAGAGTTTGTACTGTATCAGGTCTGAAATACTTTGAGTGACAGGCGCCTTTCAGGCTCAGACCGGTAGATGGCGCCTTCACAAATTCACACACAAACACACGGTCCCACCCCACAACACACAGAACAACAGTGAGACCAGAGATAATATGTTAACTTATAATATTATAGTGTTATATTATACATTATAAATAAAACATTTACTCTAATAAAGTACAATAATACGAACCAAACTTTATCAATTATTAATATTGCTGGTATATTAAGAGCAAATGAGTAAGAGTAAAAAGCTATGTAAATGAAAATTATACACCCGATATTTGCCCGACGTTAAAAAATATAAAATATCATAAACAATTAAGTTGCTTTCAACAGGTCACAAGTTCACATATACGACAATTAAATATGTATGAAAAGAGCATTAATATTGACGTAATGGCCTGTAACTAAGTCAATGACGTCATTCCGAACGCCACCTAGCGACCGTGGTCGGAAGCGCCGCATGCAGAACACGGCGCTGAAGATGGCGGAGGGGGAATTAAACGTTGACAGCCTCATTTCTCGGCTTCTTGAAGGTAAGATCTGCGGAGACAAAAGACGCTTCGAGTGTCCTTCGTGAATATTGACCCATCCGATCATTAGCTGTATTTGTCGCGGTGTGTTCTGGGCTGGTAAATGTGATATTGTGCTCGAAAACCTTGAGCTAAGCTGCGGGTGTCGGTGCCCTGTTTACAAACACGGCGCTGGCCCCGGGGTTTGAACAATCTTCATATCGGCTCTGTGACTTTCCCTCAGATCACGTCAAAACTTGCTTTTATCTGTCGAAGCGTGCATGAGACTCGAGAGCCTGTGGTTTATACGGAAGCTATTTCAAGAAAGCGAGGAAATGGGAGAGAGGGCTGGACGGCCGTTGCGGCGCCGCTGCGTCGTTGACTTCAGCCCAGTCAGTTGTTAACCGACATTACGCTGCCTGTCCATTCGAGTGATTTATATCATTTACACTGTATTCAGTGTCATCAAAACGTGACACTGTATTATCTAAATAACGAAAAGTAGGGTTTGTTCATAAGGCTATTGTATTCCCTGTATATAAAATGATGCATTCCATTGTATCATAACATTTGAACTGAATCCTTTTATAATGCTACACTGTATGTTGTCTACACAGCGTAAAAGATCACGCAGTGTCGTCTTAGTAATGTTGCAATTTACATACATCCACCCTAGTTACCTTGTGCTTTATACAGTATATTAAACCGAGGTTTTCTCAACACGTTGTGTGTTTTAAAACATTGCATTACATTTCCAATGATACGTTCTCCTCTTTATGTTACTATGTTATATTGTATTCTCTTTATAGCGTTACATTTTATTCCTAGTATTTATTACTCAAGTTCTAAATCTAAAGGGTTAACTAAATCCTTGTTGTTTTTTTACTGTATCCTCTTTCTAACCTTAGATTTGTACCATCACATCATATTAGTACGCATGCATTATTCATTGTATTGTAATTTTGCTTTGTACTTAACGTTCGTAATCTTCATAAAACCGAATTATCCTTTTTTTAGCTTGTTTTGTATGCTGCTCGGTTTTGTAAAGATTCCCTCTGCCACGGTGTATTGCAAATAATGGAGATTTTATTTTGGTCATTAGAAAGACTGTCATTTCAGGAGTTGCTATTAGGATAAACTGTAAGTTGTTTCTGTCAATTTCAGTGACTGTTGCTACAACTTCATCCGCACCACCCTGATAACAGATCAGAATGGCCTTATGATGGCCTTGTGCCCATCCATCTGTCCCCCACCCTCCTGCTGACCCTTCACTCAGCAATACCATCTGTGATTCTGTGTGACCCCAAAGTCTTGCTTCTCGATACCGTTCACTACTGTTTTAGTTTTCTAACCAGCACGTTGATGTCTGTTTTTCTCATGCGTTTTATCTCTGATCTGTAGAGATCTGAGGAGACTGTTTAATGGCTGCCTGTCAGGACTAAATGAATCTTGGAGATGTGTCTTTGGGTGAATTGAGTTTAGCTCGTGGCAGTCTAACTGTGTTATTTGCTTTGTATGTCTTATGTAATGTGGCCAAAGTTGATGGACAAAGAATCAGTGTAATACGGCCCAAACATGGTGGACAAAGAATCAGTGTAGTTTTGTAGTTGAGTGCAACTCTAAACAAGTAGCTTTTCCAGTTGGTAATCCAGCTCAGACTGGCTTGCAAACGCACACATACGCGCACAATTAGATTTTTGTGCGTTTAGTCATGCTGCAGTAACACACATTTCATCAGCTCATAGACACACTCAGTCACACACACTTTAATCTGTACCCATGGCAGCAGTATATGCAATCTCATAAATTGCTCTGCACTTTCCGCACGCAGTAGTTAGGGTTACGGCATTTCTTGCGAGACTCCAGCGTTTCTAAAGTGTGTGGGTTTTTTGTGAGGGTGGATGGCCTGAAGGCTAAAATGGTTAGTGCTATTATATAACTGTAAATCGTGGCTGAAAGAAAAGAACAGAACTTTTCTTTCTTTTTGACATGTGTCCTTCAACTTATTTACTTTCTCTCCTTCACACACACGCCCCTTCGTGGTCTGTCGTCTTTTGCACCCTGTCTCGGAGTGAATGATGGCTACAGGTTCACATCTAGAGTTTTTCTTCATGGCAGAGAGAGCTGCGAGTTTGTCAGCCATGCCGCTTAACAACAAAACGCTTGCATGCAAACATTCCTGCAGAATTCCAGACGCTTTCAAAATTCCCACTCACAGGAGTGGCGGTTTTCAGCAATCAGACACTGCTATGTAACCACATTGTGACATGTAGAAAAGTTTACTGTAATATGTCACTCATAAAAAATTAAAGGCATCACATCATTTTTTTAATTGTTATTTGTGAGTCGTCATTACGCATCAATAGGACGAAAGCGTACGTGTCAGTCAGTGTTAGAATGATGTCAGTTGTTCTCAGACTGGTCTGTTGCCAGTCAACAAAGTCTGTTTGCCTTGCAACTTATTCTCACTAAGAACCGCCCACTTAAACAGAAAGAACCGTGACTGTCACGTAAGCAGTCCAATCACAGTGCTTACACACCATTTAAGGTGAAGTTTACCTGAAATTGTTACTATAATAATAGTAGTTTGATTTGGAAAATTGCACAGCAGAAAACACTGGAAATAAACTGTTCAGAAATTATATGTGCCCAAAAGTAATAAGTACAGATTATTTCACAGGCAAAAGATATATACAGTGTTTATATTTAGTTTGTTGCTTAGATGAACTCATAAAAACATTTAACAGCACAACCTTTGGTATATCCAGTGGCTAGGTCTTTATTTAAACCACTTACTGTAGCACCCCAGAACTTAAAAACATGCCTCAATTTTTACATTAAAGACTTTGAAATCCAGTTTTTATGTGTGCTGAGTGCCAGACTTGACCCGTGCGTTGAGGTTGCAGGGTTGTTAAATTTACCGATTAGCAGCGATTAGCAAACGATAATGTTCGTGTAATTTGTGCTGTTGCAGTGCGAGGATGTCGTCCGGGGAAGATTGTTCAGATGACTGAGGCAGAAGTTCGAGGACTCTGCATTAAATCTCGGGAGATCTTCCTCAGTCAGCCCATCCTGCTGGAGTTGGAGGCTCCACTTAAAATCTGTGGTAGGTTGGATACCCTCCTTCTTGTGAGTGGAAAGGATCTCCACCGTTTTAATTACATTCCTTCCCCTCCAACTTCCATAAATGTCACGATTTGGGAAAATCTGTGTGTGTGTGTAAGTAGAACAGGTTATAAATATCAACGTAATGAGGATAGGTTTGAGGTCCTTTCTCGTCCTTATGTGGCACACCTGAGACCCTTTAGAGAGTGTGTGTGTGTGTGTGTGTGTGTGTGTGTGTCTGACTCATTGACCTAAATTTTAAGTGATGAGAACTCTAAGCCAGGGTCACGGAGCTGAGAACATCTTGGTGTCCCTCAACTTTTGTCATTTATGTTGCTTTATGGATATATTGTCACTTATGTTCTGTCTTACTCTCTGTAGGTGACATCCATGGGCAGTACACAGATCTGCTGAGGTTGTTTGAATACGGGGGTTTTCCTCCTGAGGCGAACTATCTCTTCCTGGGTGATTATGTGGACCGAGGGAAACAGTCCCTGGAGACCATCTGCCTCCTGCTGGCCTACAAGATCAAATACCCCGAGAATTTCTTCCTGCTGAGGGGAAACCACGAATGCGCCTCCATCAACCGTATCTACGGCTTCTACGATGAGTGTGAGCCTCAGAGCTCGTGCAAACACGCTAAAGCCGACACACACTCGCACAACAAACACGTGATATTCTCAGCCAATCACAATTCGACACGCTAACCAAACGTTCAGGTCATGAACCCTGCTGTATTGATAAGAACATACATGTTTGTTTATGTTACAGGCAAACGTAGGTTTAACATAAAACTCTGGAAGACATTCACAGACTGCTTCAACTGCCTCCCCATTGCTGCCATCATAGACGAGAAGATTTTCTGTTGCCATGGCGGTAAGAACAAGAATTGAATGATGGGTAGTTGTACAGAACTGACTTTTGGCCAGATGAAATAGGCCAACAGAGTCTAAAAATATTTCCGTCTCTTCGACTCTTTCGCTCCGTCCATTTTTTCTAGGTCTTTCTCCTGACCTGCAGTCAATGGAACAGATCCGTCGGATTATGCGACCGACCGATGTTCCAGACACAGGTGCGTGTGCTGTCAATCGATTCGAAAT
>JAZGTJ010019427.1:0-10909 GCA_036877575.1 Botia almorhae | reverse complement strand
TAGCTGAGATATCATCTCTAATGCGGTAAAAATAAGTACAGAATCAGTAGGGCTCTTATGGGACCGATGAACCCCAGTCTGTGCTATCAGATACCAGCCTAATTCTACACGATTACACCTACTGTTTACCAAAACCATCTCTGGTAAACACTAACAATCAGTGCCATGGGCGGAGGGAAGCCATAATGC
Source organism: Botia almorhae (assembly GCA_036877575.1). Taxonomy (NCBI): domain Eukaryota; kingdom Metazoa; phylum Chordata; class Actinopteri; order Cypriniformes; family Botiidae; genus Botia; species Botia almorhae. The sequence goes on along the minus strand of JAZGTJ010019427.1, from coordinate 10,720 downwards.
AAACACATCCTGTAGAAAGGTTAAACTTTCTACAGAGACAAAAAGTGATCTTTATGAATGTCCAATTTTGTATATTAAACATGCCTACTATTTTATTAGGCCTGGTTAGAATAAATGAGGATGAAAAGTAGTAGTAAAGAAAGTTAGAAGGCCATATGTTGCTCTAAATACTGCACTTTGCATATGGACCGATTGTAGTGGAATAGATTTAAATCAGATTTATTTGGTTCACAAATACTGAGCTTAGTAAACACCAGCTAAACTTGTGGCCACTTTCTTAAATTGCTGTAATATTCTGCTATTACTTTGAAAAAATGTTTTTATGCCCCATTTTTCCATATCTACATTGAAACATCCCCGAACTTTCCTGTTTCTGTTTGTCTCAAGGCACACAAAACAATTTAGCAAGACTTCCGAAAATTATTCATTTATGCAACCTCCCAAAACAATCCAGCATTTTAGCCGGTTGCTTATTCCACAGCATATTTATTCATTTCTCTGCAGCGATTTTGCCGAAACTCACTGCAGAGGTCTTAAACTTAACACATAATTACACAATGGTGAGCCCTGCCTGTGATAAGCTTTTGAATGAATGAGTAGCCGCTGAGACTAAATTGCTCTCACTCTCCCACTCCCTCCTGATGCGTCTGGCCGTTAGGTCAGGGTTTGAGGCGAGTTGGCAGTGCAGAGAGGACCAGGCCTGGCCCTGTGCCTCAGTGCCTGCGGGACCCAACCCGGACCCGCACGGCCCCTCTGGCCTCCAGAATGAATAGGGGTCTTCAGACATCAGTGCACTGAACTGAAGCAGCCTTGACTACAAACAATCCTATCTGTCTCCTCACCACTCCAGTTCTCCTGCACCTTCGCTGAACACATCCAGTTTGTTAGGGGGCTTATGTTTTTGTTTTCTCCATGTTTCCCCACTTTGAGAAGAAAAAAGATCTGGAAAGCTGGAAATGGCCCTAAAAAGCACAGAGGGGACCTTTTGAAAGGGTTGTTGCATCACGGTGTTAGCCTTGATGAGGCTGTCAGCTTGTGCATGTGCTTTAACGTCTGAATAAAATGAAAATAAACAGGTTGGAGCTCTTTAATGGAATGTTTTAAAGAGCATATTTACAGAGACGGAAAAGGAAGGTAGAAAAATAAAATATACTGTAAATAGAGTATGCACAAAATATGACATCTTTATCACGGTCTGATTTCTTCATTTACCCTAAATAAATTAAGAAATCTGTTAGGAAATCTGTGCAATGAATTTTTGGGTTTACATGTTTGATTTTGTTTTTTGAGGTGCACAGAATCTGTTACTTATTGGATTGTATTTAAAAAGTTGCCTGTTGTATCTGCTGATTAAACATTGCCCTTTTAATTTAAACATGTTTAGAGATGTTTCGAATTTTGTAACGGTATTTAAGAGTCTGAAGATGACAATATGTGATAAATGTAATGAAAGAATATTTACGTTAGCAAGCACTGAGAGCAAATTGTCACAAAACAAAAAATTTTGTGTGATAGTATATAATATTCATGCTTCAAAAATGGGAGACAGAGATACAGAGTATGGATATTCACAGAAACAATAGACAATTAGTGTTCATCCCCTATTATTTTTAATCAAATAGCTAAACACATAAATCATTACCGAGGCAGTTCTTAGGATTTTTCCCCATAAAAACTGGGATAAGGGATTAACCCGAACGTTGAAAATCTAGGCCAGTCATGGGCTCTACAGCAGCGCACTTAATGAAAATCAATTAGGATTATCCTTATTCTTCCCTCTATGAAATCACAATACACTTTATGTCTTCCAATAGGAATGTAAGGAAAAGCCTCGGGCTGTATAGACAGTAATAAGGATATTATGTTGATGCATAACAGAGCAAAGGTATGTAAATAATTACTAATTAGTGTTATGCTCAGTCTACCTGAACAAAGTCTTGAATGAAGCCATGATACGTTCATGTGCTGCACATGCATTGCTTAAAGTGTGATTGTTAATGCAAGTACTAATACATCTATTTCTGGCTCTGAGTCAAATAATACACTGTTCAAATTTACTCGAGTTGTAATCTTTTTGATTAGGGGCGGAGCTACATCAGGTGGGGCTGTAAGCAACAATATGGGCATTTGTTTGCTGAAATGCCTTAAAGAAAAATTGTGCCTCTTAGCTTAGAATATAAAGGAATGTGATTATTGTCTTGAAGTTAAACAATGTTAAACCTGTATAAATAAGATGAATGAGATTTTTGGGTGTAGGCATTCATCACAATAGAGATGGCTAACACACCTTATTGCATTCACAGTGAAAGCCAAATTCATATTAAGCTCCTTTTGAGATCGCAGCTGGACAATGAATTCATACTGAAATCTGTACAAATCAAAAGTAGCAAGGGAATCTTAATTCTAACCGCACAGGATATAATAAATGCTATACAGAAGTGATGGATTGAGGTTTTAAACATAAACTTAATCATACTGATGATCATTCTGATGTCATCATGTTTAGTGCTTTAGATCATTATCAAGATCAGTAGCAGATCCCTTTAAAATGCCCGTGTGTCACACACGCCCTCATTGCTCATCAAAAGAAAAAACTACTGACACATTTAACTGCGAGGTTTTCACTCAGTACATGCTGCATTATTTGGGACATTTTTTATGGCTTGCTAAATGGAAACTTTTTTGGCCACTCATCCACCATATTAAGCACCCCACCTGCTGATGATTACCCATAAACACTTCTTTCTGCTGAGATGTACCTGGCAATTAGTCTTTGAAATGCCCCATGCTTGATTTACCTTTACAGTACAGGTGAGTGGTGATGCACTCAAAAAGCTCGACCTCTCGTAGTGCTTTCTGGTTTGTTTACATGTTTTTTTAAACCTTTTTTTGAGGGGGGGGTAATAAAAAAAAACTAGATCTTTTATAATCATCCTGCTGGAAAATAAGATTTCCTCCTACACTGTAATATTATACTGACATTTGAAAATGTTACTACTAGACATATTTCAATGATTAAAATTTAATGGCAATTAAATATATCATGTAATGGCGTATTTGCTAAAGAGAGGCACAGTTGGTAATTTTTTTTTGAGGTGATAATAGATGATCAAGAGAGAGAGAGAGAGAGAGAGAGAGAGAGAAATTAGGCGTGTGTTGTTCCTTATGTTAAGGTGATGTTTTGTTCTGCTCATTACCGGTGTTTGACCATATGACACACATCATATGACAGTTATGCATTATCCATGAGCTCAGCCTCTCCAAGGAGCCAATCGACTTTCTCAGCCTGCTCCTTCTGGAAAAAAACAAACAACAGGTGTGTCCTTCATGTCATGTTCTGTCTGCTGGCACTGCAAAGCTTTTAGAGATTTAATTATTACAGCAATGATCTGTGGATTGTAAGCTCTATATTTTAGGTATTGCTCCTCTCTTTTCTGTCTTACTGTGTTTGAACCATAATGTTTTGATCTGAACCAATCTCTTCCTGGTCCATTTCCATACACTTGATTTATGACAAATTTTGCACAGGTATAAAGAATACCGACATACATGCCCTCTCTCAAAAAGCCATAAAGCTGCATCCTTCGTTACAACTCTCAAAGACATCCTAAAGGGAAAAAGTGCTCATTTCTGCAATAAATCATTGTAGTACATAAGTGAAGGGCAGTACGCACCTTGTCTAAATGCCACCATGAAGCGCTAAGTAAACCATAACATCCTGCATATTGTGTGTCAGAGGCAGGAGAGGTCACTTCCGCCCGTCTGAGCGCGTGAGCACGTGTCTAAACTCTTTCTTAAATGAGTCTGTCCACTTAAGCCATGTTGAGGAAGTTTATTTTTCTTTTACTGACTACTTCCTGTCTAAAGAGTCAAATAGGGGAAGTGGTCATTTAACAGTAAGATGGACCTCACGCTCTTTAATTTTAGTGACCGCTTTGTCTGGTTCAGAACTGGTATCTGGGGACTAATTTTCGTTTGACAAAATAATCCCTTCCGGCAAAATCTTGTGTTTTTGGAGGATAATGTACTGGGAAGACTCCCTAATTTCTATCCAGTGATGCGTAAAAAAAATCTATGGATAAAGTTTTTTGATAAAAGTCAATTATCACTGCAAGCAGTTTTTAACTTTAAAATTTTAGCACACTTACTAATCATTTGGGTCATGTTTTAAAATAAAAAATGCTTAAACCTAAAGCATGCAATGCCTATTGTTATAAACAAATAATTCTGATTGGATAAGCCACATTCGAAAGTTGTTGATAAAATGTTGTAAAATAATTATAAATGCATATTTGTTACTGCACATTTTATTTTAACGTAACATGTTGCTACATTGTTTATCTTATTGCCTTGGTATGAATTATTAGGGCTTCAAAAACATACGTAGTAGCTAACTGGAGATAAATGCCCTCCAACACACCCTTAACAGTTGTGGGACATGTAACTTTTGAGGAAAAAGGATTCTTTACGACAGAGTAGAAGAAACTTTCCAGAGAGTGAGATTATTTCATATCGTCCCCAAAGAGGAGATTTTCCCTTGATCCTTGACTATGGGTTGGGTTGAGGACAGTCACTTACGTCTGAAGTTGTGACAAACCATAATCCCTGGTGATCATATCTCATGAAATAGAACAGAGGAAGAGGAATCATTTTGGAGCATTGGCCCATCTGCCACAATCACCCCACTCCAAATAACTTGGCATCAGCATTCTCTTTCAGCACACAAAGACACACAAGTGCCCGGTATCTTGACCCACTTCAATGGTTTTCCCTGTACCAGGATGTCAGCTGAAATTGATCAAAGAATTGATTGCTGTTTGACTAAGGAAAGCCTCTTTTTGTTTTTATACTTCTTTTTAAGATTCTGTAGGGAGGATGCAAGTGGAATCAACACAGGACAGGAAGGATGTTACAGGGGATTATGTATGTGTGGCATAATGGGCCAGTTTACTCAGACACACACTGGCTTCTTTGGGTTCGGTCAGTCATATATAATGGACATGACACCTAGTTTATTTTAGATGATGAGGTCATTTTGAGTGGGGGTCTAAGAAAAGACCGATAGATGGTAGAGTGATAACCTCTTTGTTCATGATTTTAATGGAAAGTGTTGGTCAGTAAATACAGGGGGAGAATTTTGTGTCTTCCTATTATCTTTAGAAAGATTTATGGCCATAAAACATAGCTTCATGAGAACTGACAATGGGAGATCTCTCTTTATTTCTTATTCTCTCACACTTCTGAGTTTTGTTTTTTTTGTCTGTCTGTACCCTGCGTGGCATATTCTGTTTAACCTTTGGGAAATACAGAATGTTTCATTATAATTAAACAGATAATTTTCAATATCTGGGTGACCTCCCTGGCCTGACAGAACATTTTTCACCATATGTATTTGTGTGGTTAAGCACAAGCTAGTTTTAATAGTTATGTTTTGTTATAATAAGTAAACATCTGTCACATCAGAATTATTAAATGACACGAGGGAGAGATCAGTGCATATGCCTCACATTATGCATCTAAATAAAGCAATAATCATGCCATACATAATTATATTGTGCTTGTTATTCATATTTTATTTTTAGAAAACAATGCTTTGGGAATTCTGTATAAAAAGCATTAAATGTGCATAATGAGATAATTATGATGAGATGTGCATGATGTAATAATAATCTAAATAAAATAATAAAATAATAATTTACTTATTTAAAATTACTACAAATAAATAAATCCCTGCTTAAATGTGTATGTTGCTTGTGTAAATGGGTAGATTTTGTATTTGTCAAAATATGTTCAAAACATTAAAATATTGAAAGTACATAAATCAAGGCAACTTGACATTATTTGGGATTTACAAACATACATAATACCAGCCTTTATTTTTTCTAGCAAGTTACTTGCTAGATGCGACATCCAAATATTATTTAACAAAGAAATATTTTCTCCACTTTTTAAATCCTGCAAAAAACTGTGTCAAGAATGCAAAGCATCTCTTGAGCAGAGCCAACATGTTACTTCTCAGCAAGGTAAATGGATTGTGCCAAAAAGTGTCAATTAGTTTTAAAAGGCCCAAAAAAGCCTGCACAATGGTCCTCTTAATGTATGTGAACTACACTTACCAGATGTCCTTTTTGTTTCAAACAGCTGCCTTGTTTCATATGAGATTGAACGGTTAGAGTGGTTTGGAGTATCTTTTCCAACCATTAGTCATGGCTAACTCATTAAAACAAATACTTGATTCTTCACCTTTAAACCCATTCTTGTTAAAATGGATGAATAACTGGGAAGATTCACCCATCCAGAAAGATTCTACAGTGGGTGGAAGATACTAGTGGCCATTTCTGAGAAATTGCTGTACTGGTTCCTCTTTTTTATCGTATCTATTGTCTAAAGGAGAAATACATTTGTAAAAGCAACACACAGAACAATGAAAGTTGTAGTCGTGGGCACCACGTTATTGCGCTGTAACGCATTTGAAAGGCAGTAAGCACTTCCGACATGGGCTGATCTCCCGGCTGTGCAAACTAAAAGTGCCATGGTACACCTATTGCTTTGTTTTGCTTGTACTTAATAAATACAGTTTAAGGGTCAAGTGGGTAATTTGTAATGGTCATGTATCCTTTTACTGTATATATTAGACTATAGAACATACAATCTCTCGGACAATAGAGGTTTCTCAATTCCCACACTCATGTCCTGATGTCTGCACACACCAGCGCCTCACAATAAACACGCATGATGTTTTTTCATAAAACGATAATCACTCAAATCCTGATTTTCAATCCCTTGGCTCAAGCCGACAGTTTAAATAAAATCACTTCAATCCCAGGGGTAGGAGAAATGAAAAGGACAAGGATTATAAATGGTCAGACCTCTTTCTTCCCTCATACTCTGCCTGGCTCCGGATTGGATCACGACCCTTCTGTGTGCGGAGCTTAAGAGCAGACGGTGAGCTTTCTTTTTTTATTTTATTTTGTGGAGCAGGAACGGGCTTACAGTATTTACTGGGGGACTGGGAGGAGTGTGTGCAACATGGGGCTTTAATTCCATAATCCCTCATCATTAGGGTTAATAGGAGACGGGAGCACAGGAAGCAGGAGCACAGACATTTTGTCACACACTGGAAACGTAGAATGCCATTTGCTTTGATATCTTAATACGTGCAATGGGAAATCTGTACGGTGACACACACAGAACAAAATGACCAGGAGGTGCTAACAAAAATCTTTTTTCCATGTGGCCTGACATCTATAATCAGATGATTAATTTCGTTGGTATTTTGCTAAAAATGCTAATTGTATAAAGTAGAAAAGTTTTGAATGTTACACCTGAAAGATATTTGTACATGATCTGATCAATAAAATCATTTTTGTTTGTGTAATTAACGTAGTAAGGTTGATTCATTTATATTAAGTATTATATTAATTAGAATGTATATTCATTTACATATTCCCACAAATGTATTTCAGGTACACAAATACTTTTTTATAGCGATGGATTCGTGGGAACATAAAATATGTACGCTGATGAACACGAGTGAATAGGTCTTTTTATTCCAAGCTGATCTTTAAACAACAGCTTTTTGTTTATGTACTGCATTATTGCAGATCAGTCTAATTAAAAACTTTATCCATAATCTCCAAGCCTCATTTGCATATCATATAAATAGTGCATTGTCTTGAAACGCTGTCCTCATCGAGCTACAATTTAAAACAACTAAGTCCTTAAGACACTCAGCATAATTAAAGGTTAATTAAATGCCTGGCATACTTTAATAAAAGACAGTGTATATGATTCAGTTTACACTGCTGAATCTATTGAATTAAATATAAGCAGTTTAATTTCAAGCAATCAACAAACAATACATTCTGTAAACAACTTGCGGTTGATGCATATCTTCCGAAGTTGTTTTAGGTTTTGATTGGATAATTCTGTGAAGTAGAAGTTAATGTACACACTCTAAATCGATGTCTGTTATGGTAGTATGATTTGCACGGTAAAGGTCAAGAATGTCTAAGTACCTTCCTCTCCCATGTTAGAAGTGGGATAAAATGGGTGGATGTGTGCGGTGGTGAGGGGGAGTGTCTGAGTGGATGGGGGATCCCAATCTTTGAGACATCTGTCACAATTTGCAACTTGTATGCTTTTTTTATAAGCTGCCGATTTCTTGCATGACTGCCCAAGAACTGAGATGTTATAATGTAGCCTACATTGCACCCCCTGACCCCCATCTGAGAAGAGTAATCTTCCCCCTCCCTTTCAACTCTCACTGAGAACTTTATCATGGCTGTATGTCATGGCAAAATCCCTTTCATGGGATCCACAGATTACAGCATTATTCAATTTTTAGATAATACAGTAAGACAACGATAAAAGCCCCTTCAGCACAGGACAGTGGCAGCTTCTGGATCTAGGCCTGCCGCTTGTGAAAGTCCACCAGGAGATTCTCCCAAACTTCTTCATGTTGGCCTTCTTATTGGTGCTTCATAACAGTTTAAAGCAACAAGGTTATTTTTTTTTAAAGTAGAAAGTGTGCCACTAATATTTTAAGTTGTTCTTAACACAAGGAGAGATGAGAAAAAGGCCTAAATGTAATTCAGGGAATTGATTTGAAATGAGAAGAAAGTGTCTGTGGGGACAGCACAGTTTACCTGTTGACACATCTTACCCCACTCCTGCACATGGGCAAATGGGTAACCCAAAACCAGAGAATAAATGCACCATCATCAAGAAGATTTTAGACTGCATGCAGTATTATACTGTAAATACGGTAAATGCTATCAGCCCCTAAACCTGCTTAAATACAAACATTGCTGAAATGCTTATCTCTGCCTCTCTTTGAATGCGTCTCACGGCCATCTGCTCTTGTTTCTCTGAGAAGGAGCTTGACGTTTAGCATGTCATTAGAAAGTAAAAGCTTTTTTTTACTGCAAATCTTCTGCTGTGGTCGGGTATGAGGATCACGGCTTTAATATCTTCTGCAGTGGCTCCTCTTACTCTTGGGCAATATGTCCGGGCTAAGTTAGCATCTGCTTCTTGAGTAAGGATCTGGGATGGCCTTCTGTGCCAAGGATTCTCACATACATGACTGCCAATGAGCAAAAGCCTGCATGACAGCTCAAGCGAGGCTGTTTTTTACTGTACTGCAGATTTATGTGTTAAAGCTTTTTATGTTGCAATAAAAAGGATATCTGTATTTTTTCACAATTTCAAAACGATTTATCTCTTCTGATTCATCACTTGATTTTTATCACTTGTTGATGTCAGAGAATGTCATTTATATATGCTTTATAAAGTTTGGAACCACCTGTTTATTCTTTATTTTTTAATATTTTTCTACATATGTAATGAAATACTATAGTAAAATGTATGAAATAACTCAAATGTACAACAATTATGCCAGTTATAAAAATATGTTAATACATAACAAATATTACTAATACTTACTAGATACTTTAGATAATTTATTTATATGTTTATGTATTTTGCCTACAGCGCATTTTCATCTAACTTCATAAGGTGTATCCTGTGATGCTTTATAAATAGTTTTGAATGAGTTCCCATGTATACCAGGCACATGTTGGTTGCTAATCCTTCACCATCTGGACCAGTTTAACCATTTACAATGTATATATAATGTATATTAATTGTTTAATTGTTATGATTTATCCACATTACTAATTTTAGGTATTTAACAATACTTTTGATTTTAAATGTACTGATTTTTTATATTGAAATTTTTTGTAATATCATGTACACATAATTTGCAATGTTATTAAATTACATGTATTATGCAATTACATTAAAATTAGATTACCGGATAAAGTGCTTTAAGGAAGGTTTGGAAGCACTTGTGCTATTAGAATACAGACGTATTATCAATCTTTTTATGAAAACCTTAATTTGCACTTAGCAGTTGTCCCACTGTTTAGCACTTTACAATATCATCTAAGATTGATCAGCCATCTGGTCATTTTCTTCAAGAACATTCCTAAAAGAACATGTTTACAGTTTCCACCTGTTTGGTTCACCTTTTAACATCTTAAGGCAAACAACACTAGGCTAAAATTAAGTCAACACACCCTGCCTTCTAACCTGACCTTGACCCTTCAGCGGCCATTAGCCATTGTTATTAAATGAACCCAGACCCGAGGAAACATTGGCCGGTCAGTCGCTTACAAGAAGACCCTGCACATAATGTTTTTTGGGAAGCTCAACCTTAAAAATACTTGATCTGAAAAAGAGCATCCAAATAAATAAAAATAAACAGAAAAATTATGATGATGATTATGTGATGATGTTATAGTTTAATACCCTAAACTGACCAGAAAACTGTATTAATAGTTTTAAAAGACTTAGACAAACTGGCTTTGAGCAAACAACAGAAAACCTTGCATGTCATCGGTACAAAGTCCTCAACAAAGATGAGCACTGCCGTTATGGACAGGCTTTGAGCTCAGATGGAAAAATTACATGAAAGAAAACGGCATCTATAATTAATAAGGAAGAACTTAATTACTATGCATGTTTGAGAGAAATAAAAAAATCCATTAGAGACAAAAAGGAAAAAACACAGTTTACGCTGCTTTTTAAAAGTCTTATTACAAAGATGTGGAGAGGGGGCACTTGTGCTTTTAGTCTTAATTTAGAGAAGTCCTGTTAAGGGTCCGCTCCTTATGTACGGTACTTTACCGTCATTGTTCAGACCTCCATTGCTTTCTGC
>JAZGTJ010019425.1:0-10910 GCA_036877575.1 Botia almorhae | reverse complement strand
TGCTCTGTATGTCTTTTGTCTCAGCAGCAGCTCAGCTTCAGGTGCTGGTGTATATTGCCACGATCCTTGTAGAGAAAGGACAGAAAACAACTAGTGCATGTTAATAAAGATTTTTCTCACTGAATATTCTGTAGGTGTGCCGAGAAACGACACTTAACAAAGTGAAGCTACATTTAAAGCTATACAATCAACACATGCTGTGTTGCTCTCAGCCTGTGATTGGATGAAACATGGTCTTCACAGTCCTCAACCAAAAACACACACACACTGAGTAACAGAATGCGCCATAACAGTGTAATCAGCTACCACAACAATGAGCTAGTAATCATGTGACCTGTGAGTGTGTGTATGATCTGTAGTGTAATTAAACAGTGACAGAACTAGCTTTAACTACAGCAGTGTGTTATAATATAAAAGTGCCACACAACTAATGATGCTTATATAACCATAAAGAAGTTATAAGGATGAAATCTCACTCTAGATTTGGGTGGTAGATTCCACCATATGCCTTACGTATGAAACACAGCCCACACGAATGTGCATTTAAAGGTTTAATAAAAGGCTTAAAAACTTAATTTGCTGTTTATGTTGTGGATTCAGCATCACACAAAACCAAATCAAATTTAAAACGTATTCTATTCAAAGTTTTGGTTGCAAATACATATTTCTAATGAAAATAAGGTTATGGTTTCTGTTTACGATTCTCTCACTATGAATTCAGGATGTTTTTTAAATCAATTCCTATGTTACAGATTATAACTAAGCTGCCCTTCTGTCTACTGCCTATAGTATACAAATAAAAATACTTTAATTATTAATTGACTATTTACACAATATTTTTGTGCTATGCACAAGTTTAAACAAGTATTGGTTTATTTCTCAAATTATTGACCTATTCACAACTCGGTGGTTATTAGCTGATAACAGTTTAATTGCATCGTTAGCTTAGCAACATGCTAACTTCAAAGTCTACCTCAACCAGCTCAAGTCAGCTCGAGTTATGCGTCTGATGTGAGAGACTCTGAGTTCTGTGAAGAGATGAAGGCCATCAGTCGCCTAAGTTTCATTTCATTTCTGGATGAACTATCCCTTTAAGCTCCCTATGTAGACAGTAGACAGCAAGGCAGCTCACTAGGTTGTGGAACAAAACTACTGGTGCCTCTACAATATTTTCAGGCAAATGAGGCTTGAATTAAGGAGAGCCACTCGCTCTGTGTGTGTGTGTGTGTGTGTATCCTGCTCATCTCAGTGTCCTGAGACTTCATTATTCCACACACGCACACGCACACACACACAGCCATGTCACTCGCTGAAGGAACCATAATTGGGGGAGTCAAAACGCAACAACAACGTACACAAATTCCTCCACGCTGCAAGAGGAGCTCAGCTGACTGCCAAGGGAATATCAGTGGAACAGCCCAGCAGATGGGCCTTCCAATTTCTGTTCCTGGAAGGATGGTTCAGATGGTCCTACTTAGCTGGTCAGACTAGAAGACCAGCTTTGCCAGGCTGGGAGACCCAATGTAAACCAGCTACTTCCAGCTTAAACCAGCTGAAACTAGCCAACTGGCTTAGGCTGGTTTTATCTGTTTTGTTTTTTTAAGCAGCATTAACAAATATAATATATAAATGCATGTCTATCTCTGACCGGTTCTTCTTACCCTGTTCCTCTTAATATTGACAATGTCACAGAGGAACAACACAATTTCTTTTGAAACATTACAAAATGAATGTATTTTATAACTTAATGTGTATTTTTATAAACTGTTGACAGACAGTTGTTTACCGTGAAGTTTATACATGAACTCACCTCGCGTCATGGGGAACTGAATAAAACTGTTGTATTTTTAACATTTTGGCATTAATAAAAACCGGTGACGCTGTCACGAGCTCGCGCCTCGCGGTTCTGTCGCCACCTTCCGCTGGAATTTATTTACTGCAGCGCAACAACAAATGTCGCAAAACTGTCGAAAAAAAACAAACCTGCTGAACGGCAGCTGTATACACGTGAGATCAGAAGTGTTGTGAGCCTGTAAGTTGACGTGTAATTTTGTATTTTTATTTAAGATAACGTGATCCTTCAACTGAAATTCGTTTGTCAGTATTTATGCTTATTATCGATGTTTACTGACGTGAAGTTGGCATATGTTGATGTGGATAACTTGCCAACAAAACATGCATTTGCGGGATCAAAACGGTTTTTAATTCCTAAAGCTATTGGTCTGGAACACTGCAGCATATTACACCCACATACTCATATTTACAGGTGATCACCGCGGGTGTGAAAAATACTGACAGTATTTATTACTCAGCATCTCAAGTGTTTCAGAACAGTAAACGTTGAGTTATGACGTCATTTACGAGATGAAGCACCTAAAATGTTCAGGTGGCAAATGACGCATGTATTATTTTTAGTCTTGTGATCACACTGGTTAAGTTTCAAATTCATCGATGTAAATTCAGCAAACAGAAAGCGCTATTCTGTGGTGCTTAAGGAGTTACTAAATATATAAATACTGTTATGGGAAGTACAAACAAAAAACCTTTATTTAATACGTTTAATTAATACATTTATTTACTACACAAGATTTTGTGATATAGAATTTATTTCTCGTATGGATTGTCTGGTTCATGAGTAAACAGATGAAGCGGGTCGTTTACTTTGTAAAAAAAAACTGCATGTGAAACTTGATGGTTGTTTTCTAAGAACTTCACTTATGTGCTTCAGTTTTTCATTAGGATGGCGAAGAGTTTACGTAGCAAGTGGAAGAGGAAGATTAGGGCAGAGAAAAGAAAGAAGAACGCCCCTAAAGAACTGGCACGACTCAAAGCCGTGCTGGGCCAGGGAGAGAGAGGGGAGATCAACATGAACGATGTGGCTGAGGTTGCCACTGTGGTGCCAGCAGAGATGGTGAAGGAGAAGCCAGAAGATGTGGAGATGCAGGAACATGATGGTGAGATCTTTTAGATAGTCATGTCACATCTTGATGTTAACTTAATAAAGCTGCTCTGCTTACATTATGAGTAGTTGAACACTAACTAGTTTGTTGATGTTTTTCAGTGGATGGTGGTAAGATGGATTTGGACAGTAAACGTAATAAAAAGACGATGCTGGATAATCAAGGACAGTATCCTGTCTGGATGAGCCAGAGGCAGATGAAGAAGGTGAAAGCCAAACGAATGGGCAAGAAAGGAAAACCTAACAAGAAGGCATCGCCCGGCAGATGAACTGAGCTGTGTATGGACAACATTCCTGTAAGATGTCTACATGAGCCTTGATGTGCGTCCCTTGTAATGTTCAGTTTGTGTATTTAAATGGACTGTTTATGCAGCTGTGTACAGATAAATGCTTGTTTAATGTAATGATCTGGTCTTGGCAAGCAGAGTGTCTCTGAATGCAATATGTGATTGAACCAGAAGTTATTAGTTCAATTCACAGGCTAATAAGTGAAGTCAATATTAGTGCTTTGGATTCAGTTTACTAACTAATCCACTTTTCTTTATTTTAAACTGTATCACTGTTTTGTTTTGTTTGATTTTGAAGTAATAAGTGTTCTTTCATTGCAGACAGAATAATCATGCATGAGCATGTGTCCATTAATACAATATACTTGTGTTTGTCCTTTATTTTGTGATCATTTAAAGGAAAGCTTAGAACTGAATCAGTCAATAAAGAAACACTGTCAGGAATCTTTGAGGTGCAAGCAGAAGCCAGCAGGGCTCAGCACAAACATCTAAAACTGCAGAAGGTTTTGAGGCAGCATGACAGACCTCTGCGTTTAGGGCATTTTTAAAATAAAAAATAACTTTAAACAATTGATATAAATCGTCATTCTGTACTTGTTCAGTGCACTTGTATTATCATTAAAAATGCAACAGAATTTGTTTTGGCTAAAAATACCAGTTCACTGTTTACTGTGCATATACTCTGTGTGCTGTTTTTAATCTGCATCATTCCACAAACAGTCAAAATTATTACACTGATACAAGGACAAGTTGGGGACGTTGCATTGTGGGAAACGGTATTCTGTGCACCTTGTGCTATATACTACGTGTTTTGGCTGCAGGAACAGTAACACTATGTTAATATACTTTTTGGAACATACTGTAACTCCTCCATTGGACAGTGGCTAGCAATCCTCAACAGTTAACTACATGAGCTGCACAAAGTTGGCAGGAAACAGGCCTGTGCGCCCATGACAGGTTCCTCTCCACCAACCCTCGTCCACCATCTCAATGTTAGTGATGATGTCATCTGGCATGAAGGAGATCTCATCACTGGCCTCTGTAAGAGATTCAGATTCATAACACTGAACAGGCAAAACTAAACACCCAGCAGGCCTCAAGACATCAGTTACTATGAGTCAGAAACGAATTCAATGAGATAACACTTCACATATGAACTTGATATGGACTTGCGTACCTCCTTGGTAATCATAAATGGCCACGGCTGACTGTCCCCCACTGAGATCTTCATAATCATTATCAGCAGCTGGAGAAACCAAATCATTGATTATTATACAATCATTAACGTTTCCCAAGAAATGTCACTTCTGTCAATCATTCACACAACAGGTTTTCTTTAGCGGGACACAAAAGATTGTTAGGCAGAATGTTACTGACGGACAGCTTCCATTAAATTTAACAAAGAGCAGCGACAACATTTATCAGAATCTCTCCACTCATGTTCCACAGAAGTCGGTATGTGAGGAGTTTTTTGTAGCAATGTTAATATGAGAAGTTTCCAAACCTGCAGGAATGTATGAGCCAACATCTTCATAATCTTCTTCCTGTGGTACAGGGGGAGGAGCTAAAAAAGCATCTGGCTCCTCCTCCTGCTCCTCCTCCAGGTCAGCGGAGCGTGGTGGCAGGGACGGGGGTTCCTCATAGTCAGGCTGTTCCTCCACCTGTAAGCAGCAGCTGTAATTCAGAATGTGTGCGCGCCCACAGAGACTCACACCGTTTGTGCTTTAATGACATCACATTCACATCACAGAAGATGAATGTCTGACTGTGAAGGTCTTGCCTGTGCCTCTGCCTCTGGCTCATCTCTGGGAATTTCGGGA
The DNA here is from genome assembly GCA_036877575.1 of Botia almorhae. NCBI lineage: Eukaryota > Metazoa > Chordata > Actinopteri > Cypriniformes > Botiidae > Botia > Botia almorhae. Next base: position 5,844 of record JAZGTJ010019425.1, on the reverse strand, counting down.
AGTTTTCTGGTTGCCTGTGGAGGCTTCTGGGAAGCTGGCACAGGAGGAGGTTTCTGCTTCTCTTCTTCTTCATCTCTGCTCTGCTCCTTAAGACAGGAGATGATCACAAGCATCAAAAGTTCATTCTGGGTTCAAAACAAGATGATCACTCCCTATATATCACGATATATCACTCCCTCAGTCTCAATTGTGTGTAACACAGAACAACAGCTATTTACAACAGATCAATTCATTTTGTTTGTTTTGGATATCATGTTTGTCTTGAAAATAAGTTCATTCATAGAAGTCAAATGAATTGTTTCATGTTGACTTGAATCCAGTGCATTAAGCAATACGGCGCTCAGGGCTGTGCTATATTGTAGATGAAGTCAAGTACAAGTTACTACAAGTTATTATAAGTACAGGTTAGTTCTTAAAAATAATATTAAAGTACACAAATGCTTATCAAATGTTCTTTAAAGATCTACTGAAACACGCAGCTTTGTGAAAATGATCATGTTGGGGACATGGAAACACATGCATGTGTGTGTGGGCGGGACATGGGGACACATGCATGTGTGTGGGCGGGACATGCATGTGTGTGTGGGCAAGTTATGTTTCTCTTGTTTCATGTTTCTATATATGTGCACAGTGCATTTCTATATATACACATGTGATTGTGTGTGTGTGATAGACCTGCTGTGTGCGTCGTGCCTCTTCCTGTTCTCGTTTCTCTCTGGCGACTCTTCTGGCTCGCTCCTCCTCTGCTCTCTTCCTGTTCTCCTCATCTGAAGCCTTTGCCATGTTCTCAAAGCGAGCCTTTAGCTTTCCAGCTCCTGCACTCGCTACAGACCCAAGCAGGAGATTAACAAGCGCCTTCAGTGACACTACAGTGAAGTGTTCTGAGACACATTCTGAGTCACCTTATAAGTGTTTGAATGTCATCGTATTAAATGAAAAACAAACGTCATCTGTGAGAAAAGATGCCAGATCTTTCTCTGAACTAACAAAATACTTTTCAATCAATGGTTTGGTTCAAAGGTCATTTTTGGTTCATTCTGTGTGAAGGTTTTTTAGTAGAGTAACCCAGCAGAACAGTCACATGCACAGATATGTTTTTGCTCATTTTGAGCAGTGTAAATGAAAAAATGTTTCATGTGAAAATGTTTTGCTTGAAAAGTGCTATTTTGGTTTATAAAACAGTGCTGTATTTTTCTGCTGTGTTTTTCTGTAATCTGCTTGTTTTATATGGAATAGCCCGGCTAACAATTTAATGCTGTAACGATTCATAGGTTATTTTGGTAACATTTTTATAATGTAACAAAAATGTTACAAATTTTATTTTTAAAGCTCTAGAAAGGTTCAAAATGTCAATTTTTTTAAACATTGTATTGGTTGGTGATAAGAACATTATACTGCAATTTTGTAACATTTTTAAAACATTCCACTAATAACTTAAGAGAAACATTCTAGTAACATTATTATAAGAACATTTTTGGTAACTTTGAGATAACTTTTAGACAGTGTTTGCCAACATTCTGGGAATGTTCCTGTTTACTTTCATTAAATCTAAAACCCATGACTGTTAATAAAACAAACAAGATGATACAGTTAATGGCAGTTAGTTCGAGACTTTGCTAGTTTAAAGATTTTTATACATTTCAAATTGTAGCTGAAGTGTTAAAATTCTTTTGTTGTACTCTGCATAACACAACCTACACAAAAATCATCTACGTATGTTGTATATCGTACATATCGTACATAACATGTTGTGTATAGAATAAAAGACACTCACAGGCCTCAATAGCTTTTGGTTTCTCATAGGATGATGATGGTGATTCCATGTCATTAAATGACGCTGCGCTCTATTGCAGGAAAAAAATCACTTCGCACGTTAAGAATGTGGAATATTTGATACGACTAAAGAAATAAATGATGAATCTGTGATGTACCTTATCCATGCGATCCGCCTCGACTCCATACCGCCCCCCGAAGCCCTTCGCATAATCTAAAACAGACAATGTGCATGTATCAGCTTTACACAAGTAATATCTCATAACCAGTTTAATGCATCACATTCTGTCATACAGTATGAACATCATTACTGTTCTATGCTGAATGTTTAATTCTCTGTATCTCTCTTTCATCATCCTGTCATTATAAAGCACTATAAATATGAAGCAGTGTTTTAAACGAGTTGCTCTTGAGGAACATCAGCTTCCGGTACCTTTCTGTGACTGATGTTTCTCTGTTTCAGCTTTGTAGTCGAAACCCAAAGCAGCTTTATCCACCTTCTCTTTTTCCACGCCATATTTTCCACCGAAACCTTTTGCGTAGTCTGAGAGAAGAGAATTATGCTGGAGAACGTCTCAAGGAAGCAAAGACACAGTTTGAGGACCTGGTCAATATCAGACATCTAACTCACCTTTCTGTGACTGATGTTTCTCAGTCTGGCTTTTGTAGTCGTAACCCACGGCAGCTTTGTCAACCCTCTCCTTCTGTACACCGTACTTCCCTCCGAAACCTTTGGCATAATCTTGGTGAGAGCAGAACGTTTAGCGGTTAGAAGCACATTTGTGACTTTAGTCAAGTTTAAGAACACACGTGCAGTTTATTTATGAAAAAACAGCAACCAAAGAAACACAACACACCCATGGATTGTGTTTGTGATCTTAAATCTGAGTGTTTAATTACCTTTCTGAGATGCATGTTGCTGTACTTGACCTTTATACTCATAATTCATAGCAGACTAAACCAGAAAGAAGAAATGAAAGATACAAAGAAGTCATGAAGGCATCTCTGAAACAACAGAGTGATTGATTTGTGATGAAGACCGTGAGAACGTTTCGAACCTTGTCAACACGGTCCTTCTGCACTCCGAACTTTCCCCCAAAACCCTTTGCTGCATCTGTCTGAGATGAGTGCTGCTCCACCTGTGCCACATAGTCGTGCCCTAAAGCACCCTGGGAAAATTCACAGTCTTGACATGCGGAAATCAACATCACCAACCCCGGCACAACACATCTGAACCTGCCGTGTTAGACTATGTGCAGAATATATGGATTAAATACTGAGTGTTACTAAACAACCTGTATACTAAATAACTCAAACTGCATTCCTTCAACAGGACATATGATGTATGATGAACGTGGTGCTATTATTATGGAAAATAAAAGGTTGTAAATATATTTTTTTGTCATTTTTTTCCACAGAAGGAAGAAACTTATACAGATTTGGAACGACATAAGAGTGAGGTAATCTATTCCACAACAACATGACAACTCTGAATTACTTGGGTTTTTTTTACTTTGAATTGAATTCAATGCATTTATTAGTTTTTTGTTCAAAATTAAGTTAACATTTTTGTTACTAAATGATTAAGCAGTTACATTTTTAGTCATGTAATAATACATGATACAAGAACAAAGATGACTTCTAACCTTGTCCATTCTGTCTTTTTCCACCCCAAATTTCCCTCCGTAGCCATAAGAGGCTTTAGGACAGTTCTCCATCTCTGTCTTCTTAACCACCTCATGTTCCTGAGACACCTTATTTCTCAGCTCTGCAATACTGCACACAAACACAGACACACTGCATGTCACAACACGTTACACATTGCAATGTGACACGTTAGTTATAGTCAACACATCCACCCAGAATCCTTTGCACTGCTTGAGGGTGAACATTCTAATTTCACCATTTCATCAGTCTACATTGTGAAAATGCTACAGAGAAACCTTATTCTGCTCCTGACTAAATGAAAGCTCGCAGTTATCGCTCCATATTTAGAAATGCAACTGCAGTCAGCTGCAGTTCTACTTCCTGTTTCCTCCTGCAGCGCCATTACACCAACTTGTCTTCACTGTTTTAAACATCATATTCTGGCTCATGTCATTTTCAATATGAGGGGCTGATTTAATCAGGGGCTTCAGTTGAGTGAATTAAAGAGTGTGAAGTTGTTGATCTGCATTACCTGATGTGATCTTTACGGCCTGATCCTTCTATAGTTTTTGCTCCCCATCTCTGCTCTTGCTCTGAAACATCATTCTGAAACACAGGCACGTATATGAGGGGTGATGGCTGGACATCACAGTATTATTAACCCTTTAATGAAACATTTGGTGTGTTTTAGAACCATAAACCAATGAAATAATAATCTGAATTCAAAATCAATCTTTTGAAGGAAAATGTTCGTGGAAATGTTGGTGTCTTATATAGGTTTGCTCACCTCAAAATTTGGATCTGTTTCCCAGTCATCGCCCTCTGATTCTATCTTTACATTAACATCGTGTCCCACCACTGATTTCCACATCTGAGGAGAGAGAGGCAGGATTTCATGATAAACATCTCACCTGCAGTCTATGTAGTGTGCATGCACTACGCTTTAAATGCACCATAAACACACGAACAACACACACATTTATTCACTTAAAATACACAATCACTTGTGCTTTTGGACGTTGACACCACCGAACATGACAAGTTCCTCTTTTCCAGTTGATGTTAAAGTTTCAACTGGAAACTTTTGCGTGTGCAAATACGTTCCATCAGTTGCGACTACAACAGGCTACATATAAAACTTAAGCTTAACATTACAGTTTTACATTATGATATAGAATAGGCAACAACAACACGTTGTAATTTTCTCAGTTTTCTTAAAAGTATTGATCGGAACATTATGCATGTACACGATTCAAGTAAACTTTGATTAAACTCTAATTTAGTCATTGATCACATATATAACGTTGTAATACATGCAGTTACACAAGAGAAAATGTAAAGAAATAAACCAGTTTGACTTCCTGAAACGGAAAAGTTTGGGCAACTCACGATGCAGCGGCTATTTCCTGACAAAGTGAAGTTACGTCGATGCTGACAGCAGTACAGACACACAATAATAATTACTCACGCTGAAAGCGTTTCTTCCTGACTGCGCGTCCGTCAGTATCAGTGTGCGACATACAGCAGACCACACCTGCGCTCCAACGCGCGCCGCGTACGCGTCCGACTCGTGACGCGCAGCGCTGAGATTGAGGGCTGTTAAGCTTTTCAAAAACCCGCCATGTATGTCTTCCCATAAATAAACTTTATTTGCAAATAATATCCCCCTACAACAGGGTTACAGGAGGGCAAGAATCATTCACACACATTTGTCAGATAAAACACTCATCGGGCGGTGCTTAAAATCTCACAGTTACCGTTTAACCCACAATCTGCCCCAGCAGATCCAAACCAGGAAGTCTGTTCTGCTTCAGAAACCTTCACACTGAAGCTGAGCGTTTTTGACCCGATGCTTATGTCCTACAACAGAATCCAACTACTGAAACAAATGACATGTCTGATGTTTACGATCAAGAATACATGAACAGCAGTCACGATCACACGACCATGACGTGTAGTGTGTTAAAACTTAAAATAATCAGAAATAAAGATTGAAATGAATACAAATGACAGTATTGCACCAAGCTGGCAAACTATTCTGCCATGAAAGTTATACACAAAAAAAGTGAATCTGTCAAGTTAAAGACACGGAGACTAAAAGACTTCTGACATGTCTAAGATATACCAATCAAACAAATGACAGGAAGTTGGAATGTGACCAAAAACATGAAGCAGGCAAAAAACAAAAAAACATGTTTTTTTTGTGTAATATTAATCAACTCGCCTGTAAAAATGATTCAAGACCCCATCAGAAAGACAAATAGAGATACAACAATTCATGATCTTAATGTGTCAGGAAAACATATTGGCCAGTGTACAGTGTCAACTTCATTTCATTTCCCAACATTATATTGAAATATGCCAAAAAAAGTGACAGTCTGCTTACGGGTAACAGCAGGTATCGCTCTGTTGTTACTGAACACG
>JAZGTJ010019424.1:0-10910 GCA_036877575.1 Botia almorhae | reverse complement strand
GAATTTACTTAAAAAAATTTGAGGAAACCGGTTGCCTTAAAAAAATAAGTAATGTGTAATGAAAACCTAAGTACATTTAACTGAAAATGTGAAGTACATTACAGTTAACTCCTTTGCACAATAAATACACTTAATATCTTAAGTATAATGTACCAAATACCTAGTTGTAGCTTATCTTTCTTTCCCTAGTTCAGTTATTATCATTAAATTATTATTTCAGTTTTTAATCTGGTGCATTATAAATACTTATTCAGATCAAGAAATCTGATGAAACATTTGTTGAAAACACCCGGTTAGGGGTAAAATGCTTTATTGTGAACATACACATAACAGGTTGTTTTTCTAAAAGCACAACATAAAACTAGGCACCTGGTTTTAGGAGCAGTAGTGCAACGATTAAGAACACCACTTAACACTGCAAACTGATTTTCCTCAGTTTTTGGTTTGTTAATCTGAATGAAATCAGACATATCAGTGCCAGTCCAATAACATAAAATAGAAAAAGTGCATAACAGTGCAAACACAACATTTTCCTAAAGAAAATAAATAGACAACTGGTATCTGAAGCAGTAGTGCAATTAGAGTTAGAACAGCACTTTACACTGCAAACTGATTTTTTCGCAGTTTTGGGTTTGTTAATCTGAATGAAACTAGATATATCAGTGCCAATCCAATAACATAAAATACAAAAAGGGCATAACAGTCAAAACAAGTTGCTTTTCTAAAAGAACAAACAACATTTCTCATATCTGGAGAAATAGTGTAACAAGACCTCTTTACACTGTAAGTTGGTTTTTCAGAGTCTGAATTTTGGGTGCCAGCTCACTTTTACCCAGGTTAAACATCACCTGCTGAACAAAGCAAAAAGTGTTTTTCATGTATTTGGGATAGTCCAGGTGCAGGGCATATATCAGTCCAAAAAGGACACAGAAGGCCTGAGGAAGGTTGGCCAGGTCATCCATCACCACATTCCCTTCCAAGATGATTCCCACTTTGGACGGGTTCAGTTTAAGGTTCTCTTCACCGATGATAAGCAATCCCACTGGACAGGGGCGGTTTTAGGCATGGGCGAACGGGGTCAGCCGCCCAGGGCGGCATTTTCTTATGTCACTTGGGGGGCGGCACACGAACTTGGAGGGGGGAAAAAAATCAATCTGTCCCGCTAAGCGGTTTCCTATTATCTATGATACCTGTACTGAAGGAGCCGCACAGAAGCTGAGCGAGCGGGGGGAGGGGGCGTGGCGCAAAGTGGTCGGGGGCGCCGGGAAAGAGTTAGAGCGAGCGGGGGGAGGGGGCGTGGTGTGCAGTGGTCGGGGGGCGCCGGGAAGGAGTCTCGTCCGGGGTGCAATTCAATGTAGAACCGCCACTGGAGTTTGCCTGTACAAGTCATTGTCAGCTGTGTCCTTACAGAGAAACAAATGTACAATCGTGTGTTAGTTAGCACATACATTTTAAAAATGTTAACTAAAAAAATACCCTAAGAAGAAACACTGTACACTGACATATAGTAAAAGACACTCTGTTCATACAAGATATGAGGCCTGGCTTGTTCAGCTTCCTTTTCAATGTACAATTACAGCAAAATATTTAATGTTAACTGAACCCAAATTTTTTTCAGCCAAGTTTTTTCAGTTAATTTCATGCCACTGATTAAACATACAGACAATTTTATGGTAAAAATAAATAAAAAAAAAAATCCAAGTCTGAAATACTGAATAAATCTGTAGCACATAGTCCTGATTTATGGTTTGAAAATAAAATAAAAACAAAGAACATGCATCTGCAACATTTATAAAAAATGAATTTGCTTACAAAGCAGGTCTTGAAGAAAGCAGAAGGATCATCGCCCAAGATGACCGGCAGTCCCCGAAGACAAAGGCATCTGACGACTGTTGGCTCAGTTGTCTAGACGATAGTGGACATTGAATAAAACACTTTATAAGGATACTGACTGTAATTTACAAGAAATGACAAGAAGAGATTAGGAAAAAATAAACTGGAAATAGGAAATAAAATTATGAGAATAGAGAATGCAGAGGTAAATAAAATGTGTAGAAAATGAATAGAAGAGGGAGAAATAAAGACGAGCAAAGAGGGGGAGAGAAAAATTAGACAAGAAACAAAAAGGATAAGGAGGAAAAGCTTCATATGAAAACAGGACTAATGTAGATATGTTAACTTACCTTTGTCTGGCATAAAGGTTCAGCCAAAAGCTGACCAGTAAGGCCTTTCTTCTTTTTGAAGAGGTCCATGAGGCTTGGAGACAAATGGTCAAGTGCAACCAAGAAGTTTTCTCTGAGATTTTTCCCCACAACTCTTCATAATAAACCTGAAACATGGCAAACAATGCATCAGTCAATGTTCACACTGTTTTAATCTGACACACTCAACACTACATGATATGTAGACACTTAACACAAACCTGATTTTCTGTAAAAAGAGCTGGCCAACGATGCACCACCTGGCTGATGGCAGGCTTCTCTTTGACATCTCCTTTCTGCGAAAAGCAAACGTCACATCCATCTCTTTCTTAACCAGGGATTCCTTTGGCTTTGTCATCATCATTTCATTGACCAGAACCTCACGAACTACTTCCATGTTCTGGTCATTCATCCCCTCTGGAAAATCAGGAAGGAAATTTATTTCCCCTTTCTTTGGCTTCTTGATCTGTGTGTTGGGAGGATTGCCATTTGTAGTGTCACTTCCTCGCTTGCCACCATTGACAGTAACATCAAGTCTTTCCTGTAGCTCAGTGGTTAGAGCATGGCGTTAACAACGCCAAGGTCATGGGTTCGATCCCAGGGATTGCACATACTCAATGAATAGTGATCAATGTGAAGTATAATGCAATGTAAGTCGCTTTGGATAAAAGCGTCTGCCAAATGCCTAAATATTAAATATTAAATAAAGTCGACCCAGCTGCCGCATTTTGGTTCTATAATTACCCATTTTGAACTTAAGGCTATTCTTCCAACCGTTCCAGCCAGAGGGTGACCCGGTTTCTTTAAGGCATGGGTGTGTTTGCACTAAAGCCTTAGCAACAGTCTCAAAATCTTCCTTCGTTGGGTATGCTTTAAATGCATACATGGTCTCAGCCAATTTCTCGAGTATGTCATGCTTTAGTTCTTTTGTGACTTTAAGAAAGGTTGCATCCCTGAGATACTGCAGGTTACCTTGGCCTAGTCTATACTCTACATCGACTTGAAATTTGGGAATTTCAAATACCTCTGGCCACTGAGAACTTCTATCCGAAGAGATGGACAGGATCTCGGTGTCTGCCTGGCTGCCTGTGTCACTACATAATTCAGAACCTCCAGGGACTGGTACAAGCTCAATGATAGGGATGATTTTGACCGTTGGTTTATCTGGGAGCTCAGACAAGTCTGTGAGGTTGCATAATTCATTGTTAAATTCAGGATCTTGGTACTGTAAGGTAAAATTGTAGTTGTTTGGAGAGTGCCTTTGAGCCAGCTAATCAAATCTTCAAGTATGTATGGTCGAGGGTTCATTGTCATCTTTCTTATATCTCCCCTCGGAGACGATAACTCGCATTGTTAATTTCTGTTCCATGGCCAGCTGGGGAAAAAAAATGACAGACAGCTGTTTAGCAAATTACAAATCGTCTCAGTGTCACCATAAGCTCTCCTTGTACCCTGTATGCTGATAATGGGAGGACATCATTTAAATCTGACATCTTCAACACACACATGGAAGTAACACTATCACAATGAAGTTGGTCAAATGCTCCCTGTACCATGCGGCCAATTTGTGACAGACAAATAGAATCTCCACATTAACTGCAAGAATCTTGTGAATCTGGACGAACGCAGGGAGACCAGAGCATGACCCAGAAGACAGTATCATGCCTGGATGATACTTGATTCCATCTACACTAACAGATGCCGCTTCAAGCACCAACTCTGGTGTTGTAAAGTTTTGAGCAATTGCTGTCTGCACACTGTCAGGAAAGGTGGCAAGCAAAACTGGAGTAACCTTTGACATCTCAACTGATGGTCTGAAAAATGAGCTACAATCGAGATGGTAACTGACTGCCTTCTGGTGTTTTGTAGCAAGTGTCATGGCAACATTTTTAAAGTTCTGAGCAGTGCGAATTACCCTCTTAAAGAATTTATGCTTCCCCTCGAACCGCATTGTCCAAAACTCAGACAGGGGACCAAATTTCCTTACAAGCTGAGGATAATGTTCCACAAAGTGATGTTTTGGCCTTAAACGAAACTCTGGAAATGTTGACTGCAGCAAGCGCCTGTGCTCTGCTATTTTACAGTCCAGAAAGTTAAGTGTCTCTTCTGTATGCTTTGGTGCTACAGCTAGCTCAGTAATATCTTTGAGCAGCATGAGAATTTCTCAAGTGTTGTCACCCTCAGGGACACAGTGACCAATAAGAAATGGAAGGAGCCTTATGAGACACCAGTTCTCATGGCCATTTCCACCAATGGTCCCTTTACTGGAAAATCCCTTTCCAATAACCTGAGGTCGATCTGTTTTGTCACTAAATGAGTACTTAAAATACCTGATGGCCTGATTCAGCATTATCTAGGGTGAAATAAGTCTTGCCTATCAGGTCTGTAAGGCACAGGGACAATTCAACTGGAACAAAACCTTCCAAAATATCATGCAAGATGTCAGGAGGGTACCCACTGACCACATGAAAGTGCTCAAGATTCTCAGTTAAAGGACATGCTCCCTTCACACCATAAGCTCGAGTCATTCCTGGGTCCTCTCTGATCTCCTGCACCTGCCTGTCATGGAACTCTTTGTCTCAGAGTTGAAAGAAACCAGAACATACCTCTTGTTGTTGAGTGTCTCTACTGCTTGCCAAACAGAATCTGCAGAACTTGTCGACAGTAAAACTCTCCAGGAAACCTGCAAGAGAGTGGGCAGCAAGATTGTCAGCTGCAACATACAAGATTGTACCTTTCACACTTGAACCTAAACGCCATTCTGCTCCAATAATTTTAGATCATAGATTGGAACACTTTTGCATAACCACACTCCTCGACTGTGGAGGTATTGCACAGTAGAGCAAGTTGGATAGAGCTGAGGGTTGACCGATATTTTGAAGGTATGTTTGCAATAACCCAGTATACTGCACACATCTTGTGTTTTAGCTTTGATGTTCCAAGAGGATTGGCGACTTCAAAGTCATCAATGTAAAGTACAAGAGCAATTGTGAACTCATCTTTTGCAAGGAATGGATTTTCAGTAAAGTATTGCCCATTAGCATATGATCTGAATTCCTGAGGGACATGTACTTTTTCTGACATAGCTTTGTCTAAAACATCAGTTTTATTAAGAAACTTCTGCAGCATAGGAACAATGGGAACATATGCAAGTTTTTTTGCCTTTCTCCACAACATATTCAATTGGATTTACCAGTGGAAACTCTACGCACATAGGCTGCTCTTTTTTTGGCAGTTCCTAAAGGTCCATCTTTGGAACAATGTGTCATCATGTTACTTTCTGACACAGCACTGATAATCTCTTTAATAACAGTCTCATCCATGTCAGCACAATATTTGTTTAATATGCCCCTAACTCTGTGTTGTACAAGTGGTTGTGAGAGCTTATTGATTTGACAGAGCTGCTTTATCACATCTTGCACTGCACTCTCTGGTATGTGCAAAACAGTGTGCATCTTTAGTAGTAAAGATGCCAAGTTGTGCTCAAGCTGTTTTTCTAAATCGCGCAGATCACATTCAGTTACCTCATTCAACTCTTCTGTGTCCTCAATATCATCAGCATCTGACATCTGCTCTTGTGAAGCATTACTGTCATGGCTTATAATATTGTCACCAACAATTTCTGATTTAAACCTCTTTGAGATCTATTGTTTGTGTACTTTACTCTTGTGTGCTTTGAAGGTGGAGTAAACACTGCTTTCAAAATTACAGTCTTCATAAGGGCATCTGACTTTATGATTTACTTTTAGATGTGCACGATGCAGGTGAGTGAAAAAGTCACTCTCTGAACAAGACTCTGTAAATCCACACGACACACAACTAAACTTAGTTGGTATATCTGTACTTTGTTGCTGATCTGGAGTTTTTGTGTGAATGCGGGACAGGTGAACTTTTACTGCATTTAATGATTTAAATGTGCACAGACATTCCTGATGTAAACAAGGAAAAGGCTTGGTTCTGGTATAACCTCTGTGTTTTAGCCTGAAATATTTAAACAATTGTGCTTTTTTTACAGCTAAAAGGACAATACTTGCACTTCCAAACCATTATTTAATCTGTGTCTTTAGACTTAACTCTAAGAATTTCTCTTTATTTTACCTGCAAATGAGCAAACATTAACAACATTTACCTTACGAAACCTAACAGACTGGAAAAGTCTGAACACTGACATCACATTTATTATTTTGCTAGTTTACGGCGAATTAGCTTTAATATAGGGCATTTTAAGTCACATACACATCTTAAGACACATATTCGCTTACGTTGTCTTAAAGGAACTCACCAGATACAATAGGCCGTGTTAAACCGCATAAAACAGCCGCACGTGTTCCCGCTATCTTCTTGGAAAAAACGCCGCTTGCAGCCGGCCAGGTGAAAGCCTAAAGGCAGTGAAACTGGTTAAAATCGTGTTTTTACTGCACGCGATCAGCAACTCGCATGAGAAAGTGATCTAGCGTTAGATATCGATTAGGTGTGGATTACAAGCCAACGAACCGGTAAATGTTAAAAAATAGTTTCCACCGCTGCCCCAAAACCCCTCCCCACACAGTTAGCTAAACATACATTACACAGGTAAGTTAGCCAGTGTCTAAAAATGTCCGTCGAAATGGCGAAAGTTTAAATGAGGTTTTTACAACTCTCGGAGTTAAACTTACCTTCCAGTTCCTCGCCAGCAGTGCCTGAATCCACACAACCGCAACAAAGACAGAAAACTTCGACTCAGTGCGTGGCTGAAATCAGTTTTGGACTGTTTTTGTTTTGTATTATATGTCTGTATGTATTTGTGTGTAAGAGCAGGCTGTTAAAATAAGTAAAACACACACACTGATACCTTGGGCAACTACTCATTACTCTGTTAATAGACAGTTGTCATAACTGGGAAGAAGAGGTGTGGTCTGTTCAATAACTTTTCAATTTAAGCTTATTGTACTTCAAATTATTTGCACATTGGACTATGCCAACAAATTAGTAGAATATACTTAAAATTGTAAAGTGATGTCATCAAACTTTTTTGTTTTAGTGTATTATGCTTGAATATTTAAGTAGAAACTAAATCCGGGCTAACAGTGTAGAGCTATTCCCACCGGTTTAATGGATCTGGTTAAAGGCCATATTTTATACACCAACAAAGATATACAGGAATAGGCTTTGTTGTTGGGCGGCATTGGCATTTATGACAAGAAATGTAATAAACATGTTTGCCAGGTATTTCAGAAGAGAGACTGTATTGTTCCTAGAGGAATTGAGCTGCCGTAATTAATAATATAGATTGGAAAAGAACGTGGTTGTTGCCTCACAAATATTTTCTTCCTAATAAGACCAAAAAAGTCCACTTTAAAATACTGCATAAAATATATCCTGTTAACTCAACTGTTTCCAAATATCTTGATATTCCTAGTACCTGCACAATTTTGCCGCAACGAAGATGAAACCTTAATACATTTATTCTTTTCTTGTGAATTTGTTCAAAAGTTTTGGTTTGATTTGTATTCTCATTTAAACAAACCTCTTGTCTTTGCGCAATCTTTTAGCTTGACAGATATTATTTCTTATTACTCTGACTCTGCCAACAAATCTAAAGAATATATCTTCAATTTTTTTATTTTGTTTGGCAAATTCTTCATACATAAACAAAATTTATGGGCTCAATTCCCACTTCACATTTTCTGATTGAGATTGACTAACTGCTCTCATCTTTTTTCTAGCAATAATAAATGTGTCAGGTTTTTGGAAATATATGAAAAAATTATTTCTATTAATTCTGATTAAGTTTAGATAGCTTTCCTTCATTGCTCTTTCATTATTATTATTACTATAATAATTATTACTATGTAGTTATTTATTTGTTTGTTTATTATTTATTTATTATTATTATTATTTTCCTTTATTGTAAGCAACATACCCACTTATTGTATTTTATTTCTCCTCTTTCTTACTTTTATCTTCTTTACATTGTTAATGTTCTCCTGAAGGTGATTGTACATTTTCATAATATATTATTGAATAAAAAAAAAGAGGATTCATCTGCAGCGTATTTATTAGAGTTGTCAAACAGGAAATAGTTCAAAACAGAGCAATGGATAGGCAATGGTCAGGGCAGGCAGCAAACAATCAAAAACGTAATCCAAAACAAGGTCAAACGGCAGGCAGCAAACAATCCAATTTAAAACAGCCAGACAACAACAAGAGACATCGCACAGCTAGACAACATTAGACCAGGGTTTAAATAGGCCGCTGATTGCGTGCAGGTGCACCAAACAGAAAGTAGTCAGCCCCAGGTATGAGGCCCATGAGAAATGTAGTCTGAATTAGCGCTAGTACTCAAGAGAGGGTTCCCTCTGGTGGCGTGGAGGAGGCGGAGCGGGAGCCTCCTCCGTAACAATCAAAATGCATATAAGTCAATTTTTTAAAGAAAATGTGAGTGGTGCTTGCGAAACTCAGGCCAGAATATTTAAACTGTAAGGGTGGTTCAACTACAGTGGTTCAAGCTGTAGGAATGCTGAAATGACTACAAAACTGTTAACAGCAAGATGGTATAACACTATTTTCTGTCAATTTCCACCCTTCTGCTACTTATACCAACAACGGAAATAAGCGCAGTTAAGATAGCTATATGTGGGGGAGCGTTGCTATAATGATTATATTGTATTGCAATATGTAGCTTTGAATTATTAACAGTGAAGCAAAACTAGTTGGTACAGAGTTTATAGGTGAAAGAATTTACATTTACATAGAATTAACATTACTGTGTGAAGTTATACTATGAAATGGTTACAATGAAGATGCATGTAATTGGTATAATAACATATGAAATTAACTTTAAACAGTGTATGTGAAGAATATTACCTTAAAGAATAGATAGAATAGAGAAAGAAAGACAAGAAAAGAGAGGCCTGAAAGTTGGGCCTAGAGCTCAGATAGAGAAGAGCATAGTAAGGGCAGAATCCAAGAACAGCGCTTAAGAAAAACACCCAAAGGCAGGAAGAGCATGGGAAAAGATAAGACAGAGCATATCTTACATTCCCTTTTTATCCTTCCTTGACCATGTGACTGAAACCCAACCTAAAATAATTAAACTGACCAATCAGAAGACCATGTTTAACCCCCACTGTACCGAACAAATGGCAGCACTCCCCTACATACAACACAAACACCTCAGCCAATAGCCTTGTTCTCTATCAGCTTATCTGTGGGCTCAGGAATGCAAAGGGTCCCAGCAAGAAGATGAGGTTGTGACACAGTAACAAATGCAATTTAATATTCAACCCTACAAAACGATGTTAACATACTTTAACATGATGATAGCGTGTATTAGCATGATGCTAGTATGATTTGGCATTATGTTTTAACATGATGTTACACTCAAAAAAATGCTGGTTTGTTTATAACCACACTGTTGGGTTACATGTGCTTGGGGTACAGTAAACACTTTGCTAGGTTGCTCCTGACATGCTAGGTATTTACAGCTGAACATCTGGTTGGGTTATTCTGACCAGGTTAGTTAATTCTTCACTGAATTTTCTGGATTCTTCACTTGCCTTCAGACTTGACGTTCAAGCAGCTAACAGCGGTCAGGATTTTATAGTAAGATAATATAAATATTTACCTGTATTTCTACATTTTTTATCGTTGTCATAAAAAAAACATTCAGTAATTCATCGCGTATGTAAAAGATAGAAAGCGCGTCCCGCATTAAAACAACACGCTGTGTTCTGTCAGTGCCTAGCAGAATCCGTCGGGAAATTCAGTTTTGTGAGGAAAAAGTCTGATTAAAAATGTAAAGGAAGTGAAACGGGTAAGTTCAGTGTCTGTAAACCAGGAATGGCGGTAAACGAGAGAGCAAATCTCTCAGCGCTTGTCACTGATTTTAGAGTTTTCACTCACGTAATGTTTGTTTCTTACATTTCAAATTATGCTGCACGATCACAGATAAATAGAAACACAAATACCAGAAATAAACATAAGTTCAATTTTAACTCACATTTATTTGTATAGCGACTTTCATATACATTATCTTCTACATAGCGCTTACTTCTCCGCGACACAGAGCACCGGCGAGAGCGCGAACGAGGACGAGCAATAGCAAAGAAAGAGAGAACAAACCAGCACAGGACAGCAGACACGGGGGCATTAAATACAAACTGTAACAATGACGAACGGGTGTGCGACATCAAACTAAACAAGGAGGCAGGGTAATGACGCAAGGCCGGGAGAGGCAGTATTAACATTAAGTGACATGGCATCTGACGCACGAAAGCCACTGGCACATGCCACTGCTCAGTGGCACATCGAGTGACACTTCCGGTTTTCAGTGACGTGTCACTGCAGAGTGGCATGTGCTAGTGACACTTGTGACGTGCCGATGGATTATGTCAGTGTCACCAGGGCCGTGCAGAGACCTTTAAAGGGGCAGGTGCTCAAAGTATAAAAAGGGCACCTGGAACAAGGAATTAAAGTTCCCCTTGGGTCCATCACCTCATTGTAGGCATCCAGTTACTTACGTAACATGTAGCAATGTCATTAATAAGACAAATAATGCATTATTTGGTTTTAATTGTATTTTAAACCAAATAATTAAATTAAACAAAAAAGAATTAAACAAAAAAGGAGCTGCTTGAGGCAGCAAAAGGTAGTGGATCCCTATCCAGCTGGTGTAAGAAAAGCACTACAGGTAAGAATAACACATGTACAGTAGCCTCAAAATTAGCT
>JAZGTJ010019423.1:0-10910 GCA_036877575.1 Botia almorhae | reverse complement strand
GCAGCAGGAATAAAGTGAAGTTTAAATAAAGTTTAAAAGACACTGTTAATAACATCAGAGGTCTTACTGACGTTTCTTTTCGGCTGATGTTATACTTTAAAGATTACAAGATAATTTATTGAAACATGCAACAATATGTGCACAATGAGGTCAGACTTTAAACAGAACGTTTTGTGCAGTCAAACATTACAAATACATCAAATCGGAGTATTTTTATCTCACTTAAATTTACAACCATCAAAAAGGTTTTAACCTGTGGAATCTGACCCAATGGAAAAAATAATGACCACAAGCACCTACTTTGGGCTGGCGTTGTGTGTCCTGCAGGATGGTCATTGGATCTGGTTCTGACACAGCATGACCCACTATCGTGGGCCCGAACACACGAGCCAAATTGTAGATGTCCATCTTTGTGTCTGTGCTCTGGGCCACTCTGAAAATGATCAAATAACATTCAAGTTTCAAAGTCTCAAAGCTAGAATTGCTACTGCAGATAAGCGCCGACTTTATATGTAGAATTATGCTGGATATGAGAAAAGGCAGAGCTAAATGTGCCTGTCTGATAAATGGTCTCTTTATAGTAAAATATTCCAGATTAGAATCCTGCCAACATGGCAAATTTAAGTTATATTACATTTTTTAGCCTGTCAATCATTTGAACACAGTAACTTTTACAAAATATTAATGCAAGACCCCTTGACAGAACATCATGTAGCTATTAGCGATGTTTATATGAACCAACCTCCACCCACAGACAGCAGTAATGTATGATCAAAAGTTTATCCACTAAAAAAATATAATCAAATCTTACAAGGACAACTTGACAACCCCCAATTATAAGCAATTTAAATTTTTTAAGTACTTAATTGTAAGCTCATGATTGTTTTACAAATTGGGAGACAAGTACAAACACATCCAGGGCAAATAAGAGATACTTCGTGCTATTTACCTTTGCAAGTGGACCATGAGGAAAGCCAGAGTATCTCTGTTGGGCTGTGGCAGATCACTGATGTTCTGATACATCAAGGCAATGCTGTTATCATCATCAGACAGCTCTACAATAACACAGCAACTTGTTATACTTAACTGTCTTTGCTAACTGGAGTCTTTACATTATAGACCAGCACTAACCAGCAGCCTCCATGAAGACACGGTTGAGTCGGAAGGTGAGCAGGGGCTCTTTGAGGTTCCTCAGGAAGTCCTTGAGAAACCCGGTGATGACATGGATATCTTCCACCTTACTGAGCAGAGGAACGGTCTTGCCACGCGAGAACTTCTCCTTTAGTTCCTTAAGCACACGATCAGAGCCAGACACTCGGTACAGACCAGTCTGTGGAAGAGACACACACAGGCGTTTAATATTAATGTCCGATTGGCCAATCAACAGCAGCCACATATGCCGAGTTTGACCTCTCACCTCACGCAGGCCTCTCTGCTCAATTTCATTGACGCAATGCACCACTAACGAGGGAATCATGGGAGATGTGCTAGACACGTAGTTTGCTAAGGTGCCCTATCAACATAAGAACAAAGACATCAACACAGAGAATACAAGTAAAAAGATTTTTTACCAAACTGATTGCATCATCTATTTGCATGCTGTGTTGTTCATCTCCAAAAGTTCAGTTCAATTACCCCACAATTTAGGGTTTAATTATAAAGCAATTAGGAACTTTTGGGAAAGTGTCACCTCTTCACATCTGACTGGGGTTCCAGACATGGTCGGAATGCAGGGCAGAGGGCAGCGTTCCCGACACTCCGGGTGAGCCACCACATGACAGTCCCTGCACCTCAGCGAGAGCTTCCCGAATTTGATTTTCTTTCCACATGGCACACAAGACTCTGGCATAATCACCTGAGAAAGAAACTTATTGATTATAGCATCTGATGTCTAAGAAATGAAGTTATAAAACATGAACAGATCGCAAAACAAATGGATCGATAGAATCGCTCTTTAGGAAAAGTAAAAGTCAAATATAAAAAGTGTGTTAAAATCTGTGCTAGCTGATCTCAAGATATGACCACATGCTGCAGTTCCGTTCCTCATTGTGGAACTTTTAGGAACACAATGCAAGCAGAGAAAAGGATCGTCAGAGGAGTGTGTGTGCAATAGTGAATTGTACCGTTTTGGAGACAAACTCATGCAGACGGATGCCTCCGTTGCCATGGGGATTGCTGGGTGCTGTTTTGATTGGTCCATTGGGCTGGCTGGACTGCTTGAACACATCCATAGACTGAACAGAATTGGTATCAGCAGTGTCCCGCTCCAGAGCAGCTAAACAACCAGGTAATATGAGAGAGAATTATTTTGTGCACAATATAATTATAAACGCATTTGTAATGGGGGGGTTTAAGAGAAATAAATATAACGGTCCAGCCAAAACACAAATCAGCCCTTTAAAGAAACACTATTTTTTCTATCTGGAAAGTCAAATCATAGAGATCGCTTTATGACATCCCGCAGCCCTGCAAACCATCTTTTTAATCGGTTCAGGTGAATATTTGACCCCGTTTAATGACACAAAGCGCTCGCTATTAAATCGCAATTCCGCATCACGGCATTCCGCACCAGCATGTAATTATTTAATCAATACCAAAATTACATAATCAATAACTCTGTGCACATCTTCTGCTGGACACCAGATGTGTTCTCACAACAGACAATACGTTTCGAGGACTAACGCTCACCGGACTTCCGTCTGCTCCTGGTCCAGTACACAGCCTCCACTGGTTCACCATCAGAGGGAACCGTCACTGTGGTCTTTGCCACCAGAGACTCGTTACCCTGATGGAACATGTCTTAAATTAGTGAATTTTTTAACTTGCTATGCATATTTTTGCATAGATATATTTTCAGCAGGGAACAGCTGGTTCTCAAAATGTCAGAAGACGACAAAAACAGTAATATTCTAAGTTCTACGGGTTGTAGGGGAGCACCATGGAGTACGTCTGAGACAAAACGACTATTCACAGAAACATTTAACGATTACGTCAAAGCCCCGCAAGGAGATTTAGAGACTCTGGCCAATATTAAGCAGTCTTACTTTCTCCGAGGGCCGGCCAGTGGAACGAGATCTTTTGGCGGCAGCAGGGGGCTCGTCTGTGCAGTTCCGAGAGGAGCGCTGCATTGAGACAGGTTAAATTAATTAGATATTGACGGAAATCACAATTAATTTGTTTGTATGTGGCTTGTGTGGTGGACGTACTCTCTTATGTCGCTTCTTGAGACGAATGGTTCGAATTGCAGATGCATCCCAGTCCTTTATTTAAAAAATAACTCATTATTGAAGATTAGTTTCAGCTTTCCTGATATCATTTTTGCAGTTTAATAGACGAATATACAAAAAGAAGTTTCTTTCTGAAGAAGGAAAAGGACATACCAAAGAATCATCGGTTTTATCGTAACTGATGTCTGACAGAATGGAGCCGGATTCATCAATGGTGGTCAATCTGGGAGGATGGAGATTGTTTAATGAAGACAGATTGCAGTCCACAGCAATACAAAACTAGTTCTTTAGTCTTTTATTAACCTATTACGCACAAAAATAAACTTCCTAATGCTACCACAAAATGTAACAGCTTCTGTTCGATCACTCAGGCATGATTTTGAGAAAGCGTCATTGATGCACAATTGCTGGAGGAGATCTTACCGTCGGCTGGCGTTGAGGTTCGGGGGATTTTGGGAGCGGGCATTGAGAAATGCCAAAGCGGAACGCTGCTCCTCATTTAACTGAATGCTGTTACTGGAACCTTCCGACACCAACAGTTCCCGGATGAGCTGGATCTGACGATCCTGTGGAGAAGGGAAACAGATGGTTTACACTGTGAGAATAATCGAAGCGTCACCTTCCTTACAACAACATCATGAATATAATCATCTATAAAGCAGAACATATACGCCCAGTTTCACAGACAAGGCTTAAGTCTACTCCCTTAGACTTAAGCCTAAGCTGTCTTAACTGAAAACTGAAAGACCTGTATTTGAAACCAGGCCATAGTAACATGCCATAAATATTCCTACGAACCAATTTGGCACAATCGGCTTCAGCCTTCTGTCTCCGACGGATCTCCACGTCCACCTGGTTGCGGGCATGTTTCAGCTTGATCTCCAGCGCGCTTCTCTCCGTCTCGGCCTTGGTGAGCACCTCCTTACACACACTCAGATCCTGCTCCAGTCTCAGCCATTTTCTCCGGGAGTCCTCAAAGTTCAGAGCCAACCGAATGAACTCTGACCACAAAATAAAACACGGTCATGGACACAGGTCAAGTTTTAATGGTGGCTGCTTTCACAATAATATCAATACAACAACAATTACTTACGGGGCTCAATGCTTTCATTGAGAACATCAACTTGTGTCCGAAGACGTTCAAAAACGTGAAAGTTTGTCACACACGTCTCCATCTCCTGCATAGCAAAGAAAACTTATTTTAAAGCAACTAGCTGGATAGTTTTAGTATATGTGCACATATAGATACATAAACTTGGCAGATTTATTTTGATGCTGGACAGATTGTCCTGAACCTTTTCAGTTCATGTTTGTCCAGTGTAGTGAACAAAAGGTTTTCGTAGATATGTACAAGCCCAGCCAATACACGTTAACGCCAAAGAGGACATCCTAGCCCTCACTGTCATACCGAAAGTGTAGGGGCGTGGCCACAATGCCGTTCAAATATGATAATCTTATATAATCATAGAAAAAGTTACTATACATGAATATTAAAGAGCACGTTGAAAATCCCTTGCTTGTGCAAAAACACTTCAAATTTTAAGTGTAGTGTAAGGAGGCCAGACATAAATTTCCTTTTTGTAGAAGCACAAGTTATTTATGCATATCCTCCCTATATAATGTCCAACTATTTATTTATTTATTTATTTCTGTCTGTGTGTGTGTGTCTGATTGTTTTTCTACGTAAAATATAAGCACATAAAACGATGCTGAATTTGAGAATGATGTCACCGCACATGACATTCGTTATCCTTGTCAGACGTAAACCCAAGTTTATCACAATGCACTTAACGACAATACAGATCAATATAAATACACATAAACATCAATCGAGTCCCTGCGATCGTTATATTAGCTTTACGGTGTTTACTCAGCAAGGCAACCAGCTTAGCATCTCGCCTTTCAAAAACTTAAACGCTGTGTTTCTTAAAATCAAATTTACAGATAGCTTACTATGACTTACGGATAGGTGTCCAGCACTGTGTTTGAAACTTCGTGATAGTAGCTTGATTAAAGTTTTCACGGGGAACGACAACACCGAACCGGTTTGTCCAACCGGTTTTACCCCGTTGTGATGCTAACGTCAGAGTGTGTCAGAGCTGCCGTTCAAATTAAACCGCCAGCCAATCAGCAACACCCAGACGTGGTGGCGTAAGCGCGTCGACGCAGAACGTAAAGGCGTCGGCTTACGCCGTATCAAATTATAATACTGTACTTTTGACATAACTGGAGGTAGTAAAATTTTACTAGCCTTCCCACGTCCAGGGAAGTGAGAGCTAACCTCTGTGAGTACATTTGAAGTGGTCATTACTATTTACAACGACCATAAATCACCCACGTTTTGCTTTAACTCTTATAATGTTAAGAGGTTTTGGTTTCTGGGCCTGCTTGGTTTATCTAGACCAGTTTATCTATATTTTTTCTTATTTAATTTTAGTCTGGTCACTTTTAGCGGCAATGCATTACTTAGCATATGCTGTGCTGTAAGAAAGTCTTCAGACACACATGGGAGTCACATACCGTGCTGTTTTTGTGCATCCAGCCACAAGCTGTTGTCTAGCTGTTTCTGAATCTCTTCAAAACAATGTCTTGTTGTTATGTTGTTGCTCCCTAGGAAATGTGTCTACAGCTTTATTTTTAGACAGATTAGTCCTTATTGAAAATATGTCTCTAAATATAGTTTTCGCACATTAATGATGAGGCAGTTTAAGAAAGCCAGTAAACTGGGAGTAGATTACAATCTGAAAAAAACACAGACCACACTGAAAGTGGCTCTTGTAATCTTTAGGCTGCATATGTATATGTATTTATATAATGATACAGCTTTCCTGTAGCTCAGTGGTTTAGAGTGTGGTGTTAACAATGCTGAGGTCATGGGTTCGATCCCAGGGATTGCACATACTCAGAAACAATGTATAGTACAATGCAATGTAAGTCGCTTTGGACAAAACCGTCTGCCAAATGCATAAATGTAATGTGTTTGGCAGACGCTTTCTACCATAGCAGCGTACATTACATTTGGGTAGACATTTTACTACTTCATGCATTTCCATGGAATTGAATCCATGGGTTTGGTACCGCTAGTTAAGGTCATGCACTTTTAGCTAACGTTCAGCATGTGCATCTCTGCAAATGATGCAGAATGCGGTGGCGCATTTGTACACTAAAGCTCTTTTCGTACCACTCCCCTAGGCTGCCTTCATCAAGTTCAAGGCAACGGATACTTGCGTACAGAACAGTCGCCGGAAATGCACCCTCCTACCTCCACTCACTCCTGCAAACCTGCGTTCCCACTGGAAATCTGCATTGAGTGAGTGTGCGAGCGAGCCTCACGGTACCTGCACAAATAGGCATAAAATCTACTGAACCTTCAGATTCAGTGTACCCTGCTGATTCTATTATCCTCCCACTCCATTGACTCACAACGGTTAATGCACCTACTTAATTATATTTCTGTTCTCTTTATATCACTGCACTCTCATATTTTTATAACTTTCTGAACAATTCTGCAGCTCGTATGGTGGTTCTCGGGTTTCGGGCTGCTTGGTGTTGTATTTCTGGTATTTGTGTATCACTTTGGATAAAACTGTCTGCTAAACGAAGGAATGATTGTAATGTTAGTGGATGACTAGAGAGACAAAACTAATAGAAAGGTCCTGGGGCTGCTTTTCATACCAATGATGTAAGTAGGCCATACATAAATTAATGAGTTAAATGAGTATTTTCTTTGTGTAGAAGCATAAATAATTATTATTTATGCCTATCCTCCCTATATAATGTCTAACTGTCTCTTTCTTCCTGTCTGTCTGTCTGTCTATCAATCTATCTGAAAACACTTTTGATTCACTATTAACCAGGCGTGTAGTTTGATTGACGCATCAGATACATCTTGGGGTTAGAAAGGGGTTAAAGCCAGTAGCGTGTTGTCTTCATTAATTTTCCACTTGGTCAACAAGCATCATCTTGAAATTGTGGGAAGAGAGAGAGATAGGGAGAGAGAGAGGGTTGGCCAACTTCACGGCATCCTCTTAAAGGGATCTGCCAGTGTGTGGTGTGTAGAGCAACTTGCGGCACCAACTAAAACAACGATTTCAAGTACAAGAGCAGTCAAGTGCACGCGGAGCCGTCCGTGCCGAATTGGGGACGTAATTTCTCGCCTGTCGCAAACATGATCGCCACCACACAACAGAACATGTCAACGGAGCTGGTAAACGAAATAAAACCGCACGTTTTTCCTCTCTTTTCGTGTTGCATGAGCGAAGACTAACTGCAGACAGGCGATGAAACGAAAAGCAGTGTTAGATAGAAAACGCTTTCACGCGTGTGCGTGTGTGTGTGTGTGAGAGAGAACTACAGCCGCAGCAAAGAGCGCGTGCATGCGTGTGAGAATATAAATGCGCGCACGCGACCACGTCTTCTCTCTCAATGTTTATTTTAACTGTATTTTAATTACGTTTTCTCTTGTTTTCCTGAGAAAGTACCCTAGGATCCGCGGCTGTTCAGCACAGGGTTTCATTCATACTTTTGCAAGACTATTCGTTTCTTTCCATTTACTCTAAACGTAGTGCGGTGCTTTCCAGCAGCGACTAACTAATAAAGCGCTTTTCTGAGTGTAATACTAAAATACTATCTGCTTTTGGTTACTAACTTTAACGATCACTATAACGATCATTTTAACAATCGCGTCTGATTTTGAGGTTGCTCGCTATCGCAGGCGCACCCGAGCGCTGATGTAAACTGACGTAAATTTGCCGTGAAGATGATAAGCGCTGTTGAATATTCCCCTCATTTATGTTTCCACAATAACCCAAAAGAAACCCAGCCGATACCCGTTAACCATCCCCCAGAAAAATCCGTACTGCTAATACGAGTTCATTACTCATGAAAAACAATGCAATTATTTTCACCGCTGTTAAGACACTAATTCACTCTGTGAATCTGTGTCTCATGTGGTCTATAAACAGTTGACATCTTATCTCCTAGTGGTGGTCCGTATCTCATACTGGTTAGACTGGTCAGTTAGTGCGTGCATTGACAGGCGATCAAGTTATTTTGCTTTTTGTAGCGGCTGGCATGGCTGTTTAGAAAAGAAACATTACAACAACGTATTGCAGTAATGAAAAATGCGGAAGCAGGGTGAGCAAATAATCGGCGTTTCTTCTCTGTACAGTGGCATATGATTTATACCGAATGCGTCTTTAACTGATCCGTAATCAGATCAACCCGCTCCCTTTAGTCGCTGCCTGATTTGCATAAATGGTGCCTCGCGCCACGACCATTATGAACAAGCCCGAGAACTGCTGACTTCTGAAAAGTGACACTCCGACAAAATGTTTTTTGTTGTTTGTGCGTTTGTGTAAAAAATGCACGACACTTAATTCTGGCACAGCTGTGTACTGAACACATCACGACTGTCAATATTCTGATGCAAACCTCCAGGGGGAAAAGATTCAAGAAAAACTATAATAGGATGTTTTTATTTAGTCATCAGTGACTTCATTATAACGCATGATGTTGCACAGGGTCCGTAGAGTGGAAGGTTCTGGGCTTTGTGTCTCTCGCAGATAGAAGAGCGTAATTAGTTTCTTTTGTACTGTATTCCCCCCTCACAGTGTGAAAAGTAATATCCTACGCCATTCTTGTAATTTGTTTTACAAATGACTACTTCACAGAACTCAGTGTGCTCTCTAAGCGCATCGTTCAGAATGTTTAATGTTCTGTGTTGCTTTCCATAGTGTTTTTTCTCAGTTTCAGTGAAATCATAGGAAGTGATGCGGCTGTAATGCATTCACAGAAGTAATCCATCGACTGGTCAGGTGGTCAGCACATTGGTCAGGTGCGAATCGAACCTTTCCTCATGTCAGATCACATACAGTTACCAGCCTCAGCGGGGAAACTAGAGCGAGCCTGCTGGATAAAGCTGAGGGAATGATGAATTTTGTATTAGTAAGAAATTTGCAGGAAGTGTATTGATCAAAGCCACAGCCACAGCTGTGTGTATATACCCAGCTAACAAATGTTGTTTGTAGGAATGTTTTCCTAACATTTCCATTAAATAACAAACACATTTCATTTTTTAGATGTTATATTTACATTATTGTTGGTTATAAGAATGTAATTTAAACATTTTTTAATTCTGTAATGTTTTTAAAATGTTTTTGATATAAATGATGTGACGGTAAAAAAGTCATATTAACGTTACCTCAAGAATGTTTTTGATAACTTTTATGAAAAATAACTTTTAGAGAACGTTAGCCAGTGTTCTCAGAATGTTCCTCTGTTGGCTGGACAGTACGTGTGTTTGTTATTGAAATCCATTGATCCGTTTGGAAAATTGTCTATGTTAAAAATTCCCATTAGTCATTTTGAGATCTGCACATGAGAAAGTGTTCATTAGAACTAACTTTTGCTTGTTACGTGGATTATTGACAGATGGATTGTTTCCAAGTAACCGATAACTTTGTCACCTGCAAGAAATGCTAACGAGACAGAGCCTGTGCAGGAAGCTCATTAATTATGGAACACTACTATGTGTCTTCAATTGAGCTGCAAAACAACCTTTCCAGATGCAGTTACATTTTGGTCTTAGCTATACAACCTTATTGTGAGCACCAAGTGTATAAGCCTGCCTGCATGGCTTTGCCAAATTTCAGAAAGTTGTGCGTGACTGTGTATATCTGTGAAAGCATGTGACTGCACGTCCCTCCAGTTTAATGTTATTTATTTGAAATGCAAATCTTTGCGCTTTGTGATGGTAATATTTTAATAGCCTACACCTCAGTAAGAGTAATTCATCTCATTACCGTCACAGAAATATCGTGTTTTAGACTGACTTCATGCTTTCGGCAGATAATCTGAGCTCATTACTTCTCATTACTTCTGATCCGATCATGATCGAATGAGCTTCTGTTTGCCTGACTGATTCTTTATAAAGCGCACTACGTCTAATATCTTGCGAGTATTCCTGCGAACTCCTAAAGCTTAGTGTTTTTTTATTGTCATAAATCTAGCCAAACGGCAATTAAATGTGAGTCATATTTCTCATGCAGTCTTACCTGACAGCTGTAAATGATTCATATCCAAACCTCGTATGTTAAGCTGATGGCAGCACTGTGTATTAATCAGAGTTATAGCTGTTTCATGTTGGCCCTTCAGTGCACATCTATGTTCACATAAGCCTTTTTTATATCACAAATTGTGTATTAACAGACTTCTAGGCAGATTGGTGAGGAAAGCACATGTGTGGATTATGATAACCCTGAATAGCAGGATCCCATTTTTGTTAGTGTGGTTTGCCAAAGTAAGCATCGCTGTTACTCGCTCATTTAGGGATTTGAACAAACCCTTTGTATTAAACCCTAGGTATCATCATTTCATAGCTTATCTTGCTGTGAACTGATGGTACCTCATATTGTGTAGTTTATTGAGGAGAGGTGTGTGTGTGTGTTTAGATGACTATACGATCATTGAACTGGTGGTGGGCAACATTGACGTAAAATTACTTATGACACCCCAGCAACCACCCACAGTACCCCAGGATTGTACAAAGATTGTACATGGAATGTTCTCAGAATGTTGGCTAACATTCTCAATGTTTTTTTTTAAAGTTATCAAAAAACATTATTGCAGTAATGTTAGTAGAACGCTGTCTTAAGTTAAATTTTACACATCAAAAATGTTATT
>JAZGTJ010019422.1:0-10911 GCA_036877575.1 Botia almorhae | reverse complement strand
ATGTTGTCTCTTATTGTAATCGAAGTTGCTTCCTTTCCTCATTTGTAAGTCGCTTTGGATAAAAGCGTCAGCTAAATGACTAAATGTAAATGTAAATGTATATGCCATCCCTATGTAAGCTGGAACGCATATCTTGCTCAGCAATTTTGTGGTTTTATCGGTTCAGTCAACCCTTTATTCGTAAACATACTATAAACCTAGTATACCGAATTAGTCTTTTACATCCCACACGTTATTTGCAATAATACCATTAACATGTCCGACATTTGTTCTGTTTTTTAATTATTATTCTTTGTTTCTCTATGTAAAGCTGCTTTGAAGCAATGTTACATTGTAAAAAGCGCTATATAAATAAAATTGAATTGAACTGTTAATTTTTGCCTGTGTAAGTGTATAATGCTAAGGGGGCAAAATATCAGTTCTACATAATAGATTTAAATGTAATAAAATGAAGCTGAGAATTCTGCACTCTCATTGGTACAAATTATTATTAGATTCACCAAAATATGTATATGGGGAATTTTGTGAATTACAGGAATTCTGTGTAATTATATGTATTTAGATTTTTTGTGTGGGTTTACTCATGATTTATGTGTTACATTTTTTTTGTTTTTAACTCATTTACATTTCTATGGTTTTTTTAGGTTACATATCAGCTGAAGATTCTCACCACAGCTCTGTTCTCAGTGTCCATGTTGGGCAAAAGACTCTGCATTTTCCAGTGGCTCTCATTGGTCATTTTGATGATTGGTATTGCACTTGTCCAGGTAAACATAGTACAGCTATGCATGAACAGATTATGTTATGAACGTTTTATCTGTGCCTGTACTGAGTCAAATTAACAAGTAGATACTTGAAAGTAAGGATGTCAGAACAAACAGTGTAAGCTGCCATTTGACCAGGCACTAGTACTTTGGTAATGCCTCAGCCATTTTTAGTAAGTTAAGAACTCATATGTACAAATAAAACATTTATCAGCACAGACTGAGGAATGGGACACTGGCCTGTAGGAAAAAACAAGACAGAAAATTGTGACTTAATTTGTGAAGAATCAGACTATTTATATGCAATAAAATGCTCTGATATCCATGTCTTATCTTATTAACCATTCAGCCAAAACTAAATTTGCCCTTCTAATTTTAAAGGTGCGGTGTTCCGCTGCTTGACAACAGCCTTGCTCAAGGGCACAACAGTCACTTTTTTTATAGATTACTTTATGCAACACCTAGAACCTTTTAGATTTAGTCCACATTTGTAACTACAACTATACGTGGGCCATTAACGGATGTTTCTGTGTACTTATCCTTTAATTCCAG
Organism: Botia almorhae; assembly: GCA_036877575.1. Classification (NCBI taxonomy): domain Eukaryota; kingdom Metazoa; phylum Chordata; class Actinopteri; order Cypriniformes; family Botiidae; genus Botia; species Botia almorhae. The sequence goes on along the minus strand of JAZGTJ010019422.1, from coordinate 9,595 downwards.
ACTCTGTTCCAAATCCTACTAAGCTGCCATTCTGTTAATAGCATAAATGTATTTACACAGATTCGTAGTTAAGTGAAACAGTGACTCAAGCACACACGTTGACTTGATTTACATCAACAATCGACAGAAAATAAGTGCTGATTGGCATGACAGAGCTGTTATATTTGTGTGTAAAGATGCTGAATTTGCCAACTGCTTTTCCTAAAATATATACAATATGGTAAGTAATTAAATGTTTGCTGGTTTGCTTTCAAATCTTATGTGCACGCCTGCTGTATTCCATGTATTTACACTTTTTAATGTCAGAAATTTAGAACGATTGCCCCAAATAACATCACTGTCTCTCCATCTGCAATATTATTTTATATAAATGCTTGTTTAGGATGTCAATATCTATGGGTGGGGCCAAACATATTGTTTGAGAAAGGTCCCCAAGATTATGATTGTCATCTCTGTGGAGGATATACAGGAATAGCCATTGCATCTGAAACTATGCTTAAAATGCTGCCCGCGTAGGAAGTATTGACTCTCTGTGTGTTACTCTGTGTGTTCTTTCTTGACATGAACCATCAGTGGCCGACTGATGCTGCATTAAGCAGCCAGCAGAAGGGTCTGACTGCAGGCTCTCAGTTAGTGGGACTACTGGCTGTGCTTGTGGCCTGTTTCTCCAGTGGATTCGCTGGCGTGTATTTTGAAAAGATCCTCAAAGAGACCAAGCAGAGTGTCTGGATCCGTAATATCCAGCTAGGTCATAAGTTTAGTTTTTTTTAGAAAATGTCAAATGGTTCCTATTTAATGTAAAAACCATATTAGCAATTTCCAGGACACCTGTTTGTTGCAATGCACAGTGAAATTGACATAATCCATGAGAATATTAAAGATAATTTGAGCTAAATTTAATAAAAATAAAGTTGAATAAAGTTAATATCAAATGTTTTGTGTATATGTGACACTTTCTGTGAAAGCCCAGCTAATGTCATTTTTTTTAGGATTTACTGTTTTCTACATAAAATCATCTACATCTAAATCTACATATTGTAAAGAACATTCTGTGAAAATATAACCTTGATATCTTTAATATTAACTTTTATTATTAAAAGTTACTTTTAAGTATTATTTAGTTACTTATTATTTATTACTAAATTATTATTTAGTATTATGTCGAAGATTGAAATCATAGTGAAATGATAAAACTTTGACGCTCCTAATCTCATAATTAGATTATGAAACCTTAGCCTGGATTTCACAGACAGGGTGATATATTTGTGATTTAATGCAGATTTGTGTAACTAACAAGAATCCTTTGAACTACATATATTTTAGGATAAAAGACTTGCATATGATTTGTAGCCTAATTAACAGTGAAATAACTAAAATGCTAGAAAGGAGTTGGATTTGTTGTATTAGTTACTAAAAGCCAAATAATAGTTATTAATAAATACTAAGTTAGGCTGTAAAATGCCAGAAAGTGTTAAACTGAAATTAAATTAAACAGAAAATTAGTGCACCATGTGCTTAAGCGGACATTGTAAATAGTATATTGTATATCTTAGGATCACTTAAAATATCTTGCTATATACTATTTGCATAAATTTTAACATTTTGCCTTTATCAACACTAATCTTATTGCACAAGTGGGAACGTAGTCTTGTATTACTCTACATTAACACTCCAGGACAAAACAGGTGTTAGCTGAGATCAGCTCTATAGAAGGACAGTACCATTTGTTTGGCTCCCATTGTTCCCAAGTTTCTGTTTAAGGTTTCAGGTAGTGCTTGTGAAACACTGTCTGACTCATTCACTTATACAGGTATTTCCACATGTTTGTTTTCCCTTCTTTCCCCACAGGTTTGTTTGGGCTGATTTTTGGACTTGTGGGGGTCTTTGTGTATGATGGAGAAAGGGTGCAGGTCAATGGACTGTTTCAGGGGTACAGCATGCTGACTTGGACAGTGGTGATTCTTCAGGTAAATTTTACTCTACCTGATTAGAATAGCAAAAGATCAAACAAGACATGGTTTGTTATCAGCATTTGGACTAAACATGTACACCCCATGCTTCCTGTAGGCATTGGGAGGTTTGGTCATTGCAGCTGTCATCAAATATGCAGATAACATCCTGAAGGGCTTTGCCACATCCATCTCAATCATTCTGTCCACCTTTATCTCTTATTTCTGGTTGGAGGATTTTGACCCTACTAGGTAATTATTTTTATTAAACCGATGTACCAGTTCTAAAACATGTGCCAACAGAGAACCAATCGTGTGCTAAGTATATCCCCATGACTTTGTACTTAAATTGAACTTAAAATAACATATTTTGATTTTATTAGACCAATTTGCATGTTCCAATTCTAAAAGCTAAATCTGCTCTTCTGGAACTTTACTTTGATTTAAAGTATCATTATTTTCCTGTCTATGTAGCAGTTTTTAAATGCTCTGTGTTTATTTTTTCACTTTCTGTAATTTGACTGTTCTCCCTTTTTGATAGTCTGTTCTTCATGGGTTCAGTGCTGGTTATTGCTGCTACGTTTCTCTATGGTTATGAGAGAACAGCTACGGTCAGCTCCAGTAAAGTCTAGAATGCTGGACAGGAGCTGGTGAATAACCCAAAACAATCCTCAAGAGTGTCTGCTGAGAAACTCCCCTTCAGTCCAGGCAAATGAATAAAGACTTTTAAGATGATGTTGGAGTGTAGCATAGCTACCAGGTGCAGAACTACAATTATTTAAAACTTGAGTTGTCCTCTGTTCTGTAATATTTTGCAGGATCCTATAGACTGCGCAGAACCAATGATTGTTATATTATTATCAGTTTGAGAGTGGCATCAAAAAGCACCACTGCTTTAGACCAGTCAGGTGGCTGCCAGTCGGAGATTGTTTGCATTGCTTTAAGCTAAAGACAACTAGGTACTTCATTTGACATTGATTGTTTACATAAAATGAAGGGGTCTCTGTGTTACACAAATGTGTCTGTATCACTGTAACACTGGCATATTAAAAAGGGATTCTTTTACTTGATTGTATTTTTTTAGAAATTTGTGAGAAATTGAAAATGTTTTACTGATGTTAAACTAAGATGTTTAACAATCTGGACTAATGAGAGTAATTCCGCAAAGTGGCAATGTGGAATACTGAATTGGTGCTTAAGAGATCAGACAGGATGCTCATTGCAATTTTATTGGTCCTTGAATGAACAGTGACTTGTCAGATCTTGTTGCTGTCAGCTGGGGGTTTTAATTAAAATATATATTTGTTGCATCACAGTATGTTTTATGCAAAAGTGACTTGTAAGAAAAGGGTTAAAAACAGTTGTCCTTCAACTGCTTTGTCTCCCTGACCATAACGCAATGGTATGAAACTGTCTGTTGTTCCTGGTCCATTATGTAGACTAGTTTGCAGTGGGAAAGTAAATGAACGTGACAAAAAATAGGTTTAGCAACAACACTGGGAGTTATGTTTGTAACAAAACTTTTGACATCAATGGTCTCAAAATCTTGGAATGCCATTCTGTGTTCTAAGATGTATTCCAAAAATGCTGAAATAATGTTTTAAAATTTTGAACCACATATTTCTAATAATATCTTTATTTAAATGATCATGGCTTTATGACTTTGACAAACATATAGAAGATGCTTAAGGAAAACAGGTCGAGAGAGGTAGATGAGGTGATGAATTGCATTATTATAGAGAAGCCGAGGCGGAACCTCATATGATCTATTCTACCTTCATTCAGATCAGAGTTTCAAGCTTTAGACATACTGCATGCATATCACCTTCCAATGAAATAGTCCATATTGGGGTCCAGACTGACTATTACCTTCTCATTGTAAACCAATCAAATCCAGTACATAATAAAACACTGCAATTCACTAAATTAACAGCATGCAAATAATAAAACTATTAAGAAACTTAGTAGAAAATTCAGCAAACATTTGTAAGATGGTAGAAATCATATAAGCAACAGCCATATATTTCTACTGTTTTTATGTTTTTGTAGGTCCTGAACTCACTCTTTATCAAGCATAATTTAGAAGTATTTTAAAAATTTGTACAAATTTGAATTTATATCTTTAATAGTCCTCCCTTTATGAACAACTCACTATCAACAGCCAGGCACAAATATATTTTTCATAAATGTTAGCCAAGTGTGAGCTTGTATTATTATTGTTGTATAATTATTGTATAATACGTTGTATTAATTTAGGTTCTATTATTCCATACGTTATTTCTGGGACAATTTCTACCTTATAAACAAAGGCATGATTTATTGTATTATTTATGAATTGCTAGCAATGCATTAAAAAAGACAATTAAAACAATTAAAAAGAAACTGTCATTAACTGGTCCATAACTAGTCATTTTCTCAAAATCAAAAGCAAACAACCTCAAAAATTCAAGGTAAACCTGATAATTGTAATTGAAACTCATTTGTGTCATAATTAACCAATGAGTCTCAGTGGGTAAGGAGATAAGACAGCCTGAAAGATCAAAGAGACAGAGAGATATGGACAATGGCACAGATGAAGTGTGTATAACGGGACTAATCTGTTGAATGCCTATGGTGAAGCGCCCCCTGCTTAAACTCAACCGGATTCATGTATGAGTTTAAAGAAATTTCCTGGTGTCAGAATAAATCTGATTGGACGTACATATTGTACCTGCACAGCCCCACTGCATCCCTGTATACTGACATAACTCCATCTCCACAAACTCCATACACTCCACCTCTGTAGGTGGGTGTCCTCATGCATTTTGTGGTCTTTTTTGTCTTACAGCATGTAATAGATATTTGCTAGCATTTGCACTATCCTGAAATACAGTTCAGATTTTGTAGTCTAGTTATTCTTTCATTTCATTACCGACCAAAATCCGAGTACTGTGCAGTTGAAGGGCAGTCCAGTTTCATTGCGCACAGAGAATTCCCCTTTCGAGGAATAGTTTTGAGGAATTTAGAAACCCATCAAAACTGGCAATCCATGGAACACCTAAATCCCAAGGGCAGCTTGTGATTTCCCATAATTGCTCCTGTGTCCAAACAGTGTATGTAGCCATCATTATGTATGAGGCGTTATTGTTCTGTAGGCACTGTTAAGACAACCCTATTTTGGTGGTATAACTACCAGTGTTTGTCCCCTTCTGGGCCTCCACATTAGCACCTGAGCATCATTGGCATTGGGCCTACCCAGTGCGTTGGGCGGGATGGGTTCATTGTTGCTGAGAATGTGTGGTTGTTCCTGGTGTGGACGGCCCATGAGTTTGGCACGAGAACCCAAAGGCATGGATGGGTCCACTTCGATGTCTACCCACATACGCCAGCGCACTGTCTGAAGAACAATACGCTCTTTGGTATCTGTATTTAGCGCGACCAGCCAAGTGATGAAGCTCTGGTCACGCGTGATGTGCGTGAGCATGGGGGTGTTGCTGTTGCTGATGGGCACAGCCCATGTCACGCTAGGGTAGAAGTTGTCATTCATGCTCACCGTTAGCCGGGAAGGTTTGGAAGTAGGGCCTGAGAGGGTCACTGTTTCAGTCGTGTTGCCGTACCATGGATAACTGACCCCATCTGAATCGCTTATCGCTTTAACCCGTCCTTCGCGAAGCTCTGGAAGCTCCCAACTGGACCTGCAGAGGAAATAAGTTGGTGAGGGGTCAGGAAGGACAAAAGCAGTGTGAGTCCAAAGAGCAGCCGTGCTGTAATACATCAAAAGGTACAAGGTGAATGAGTAGAAACAGGGCGGTGGATAAGAGAACCTGCCCAGAACAAAGCGCCTGTTGCAAATTGCAAAATTAGTAATTAAATCACACTGGGCTGTGAATAAAATATTTATGAATCAGTTTTTTCTCCATTAGATTTCCCGCCTATTTTTATTTAAATGTCAGCTTCTTTCCTTTTGTCTACACTTGCTGTGTTTTGGCAAAGTAGAACAAGTTTCTGAAACAATCATATTTTAGGTTAAAAAATTTTTTGTATGAAGCTATCATTATCTTGATATTTGAAGTAATTAATGGTTGGGGTTACGGACAGAGATATGGTTAGAGCTATATATTTATCTGACAGGAATTATGTTCCAGGACTCGCAAAAGATCCAAGAACAAGCCCTACTTCCCCAAACCACTGTCGAAATTGCAAACACTGTATTGCAAATTGCAAAACCCCCCAGCATTTTTACAGATTGCTATTTAACCCAATGTAATATCTTAAATCAGTCTAGGAACAGACCTGTGTAAAAACCCTTGTCTTACCGGTATCATGTTTGGTTTATTTATTACTCACATGCCAATATCACCATACGTATTGAAGAACTCCATTTGGGTGCACGCCTGAATCCATCCCACAGTCCATGTTTCATTTCTGGGAACGGGGGGCATCACAATCCCAGCCGATGCTCTAAAGTATGGGGTCTTATATCGCAGCACAATGGGTGAATTTTCTTCAATCATGGTCGGGCATTGGTCAATGGAGGCTGACACCTCATAGACTACTATGTTCTCCCGTCGGATGCGGGGCTTACAGGCTATGCTTTGAATGCAACCCATGGTCCTGCTTATTATGGGTGTCAATGTGGCCAGCGACAGAATAATGAGTACGAATTTGAGCAATATATTCATTGGCCCTTTTTACGACCCTTGAAATGTTTACAGATCCTCTTCCTCATTTCTAGCTCAGCTGATTCTCGATAAATCCTCTGAAATAAACCAATTCATCTGCTATAATAAAGACATGTTTTGCTGCATTTAAGCTCCAGTGTCTTGTTTTGGGACATATTTGAGACCAGTTAAGAACTGCAATGGGAAGCCAGTGGTATTTTAAAATGAAGGGTGTATCTATGCTCCGTTTCGCCTGTTCCTGAAGCGCCGCACTGCCCTTGATGCTCGTCCCCAGCAGTTGTGATCCGGCCTCCACCGAATCGGACATCCGGTGTGAGCCTGTTTCCCTACCTCCTTCCAATTCACGCGACCGGCTATATCTCTGAGCCCCTTGATCCTGGTTTCTCTGCTGGGCGCGGGCATGTCAGTGCTGAAGAGGGAGCCGGTGCTGCATGAATAGTGTATGTTGGTTATGTTTACTCCAGGCGTTCGACCTTCCCAACATTTTGTTGAATCGGCTCCTTTGGAAAATATGCGCCAGATCGGAAAAGCGAAATGTAGTTGGATTCAAACAATGTATCTGGTTTATAATGCAAACTTAGGTCAGTTACTTAAGCAGTGGCTGTTATAGACATCACTGGGCTAATTTTGTGTTTTTCCCTTTGTGTGTTTCCATCCTTTCCATGGCGAAGAAACCCTGTGAAAATCAGAGGTTTGGAGAATAAAAAGATGATTATAATACCACAAAACACGCAGTCCGCCTGAAACAGCATGTAGCAATGTGATTTTTAAAATATATTCTTCCGATTAAAAACAGCACAGCATCTTCACCCAGACATGCGCTTGTATTGGGTCGCTGTTCAGTTTCAGCGAGGTGCTGATGCTAGTGCGCAAACCCGAGCTGGGGGACGCGCGCTCCAGCTAGCGTTCGGAGTTGTGAGGCGTGGCTTGAGTGGCGTAATCGCCCCATCTGTTCTTGGATTGGTCGACACGTGTACAGCGGAAGTGGAACCTAACCGGCGTACTTCCTTGACACGCATCAACCAGCCATTCAACCAGCACCGTAACTGATTCCTAGGGGTCGATGGTCATTCATTGAGTCCAACTCTCCCTTATCTTGTACCGTTTATGATTGTCGGGCTGTTGCACAGGCTGTCGGAGATACTTGTGCACAGGATCAGTGCGATGATAAACCCGCAGGTTGTGTTTGTTTTGGGGGGGCCTGGCGCGGGAAAAGGGACACAATGCGCCAAAATCGTGGAGGTAAGAGAGATGCAACGAGTGTTTCTCATCAGATTCATTAAATTACAATGCAAGAGCCTTCTGAAAAAAATCGCTGATTTTAAAGCTCAGATAGTGTGTTATTGGCTTAACCTTACAAGGACAATTCATTTCCACATGCATAAAATTGTACTTTAAGTTGTAAGAATTCCCTGAGGCGTTTGGTGGTAGCTGTGTTCACATATCATGGTTACGAACAAGACTTCTGTTTAAACAGTTACCACCCTCAGTTTACTGTTCAATGGCAAAGTGGTAGAGTGTTCAGCTGTCAATTTTTGGCAGCAACAGAGCTGGGTCAAAGCGCAGATGTGTGGCTCCCTTCTCTAAAACACGAAACTGAAAGCTAGTGCTTGATGTTTTATGTACACACGTGGACAAAATTGTTGGTACCCTTCGGTCAATGAAAGAAAAACTCACAATGGTCACAGAAATAACTTTAATCTGACAAAAGTAATAATAAATAAAAATTCTATTAATGTTAACCAATCTAAGTCAGACATTGCTTTAACCATGCTTCAACGGAATTATTTAAAAAAATAAACTCATGAAACAGGCCTAGACAAAAATGATGGTACCCCTAACAATATTTTGTTGCACAACCTTTTGAGGCAATCACTGCAATCAAACGATTCCCATGTAGTCCACTTTGGCTCAAACAACGACGGATGGTGCGATCTGACACTGATGTTTCTTGAGCATGAAGTTCACCTTGGATCTCTTTAGAAGTCTTTCTGGGCTCTTTTGTTACCATTCGGATTATCCGTCTCTTTGATTTGTCATCAATTTTCCTCCTGCGGCCACGTCCAGGGAGGTTGGCTACAGTCCCATGGATCTAAAATTTCTTAATAATATGTGCAACTGTAGTCACAGGAACATCTAGCTGCTTGGAGATGATCTTATAGCCTTTACCTTTAACATGCTTGTCTATAATTTTCTTTCTAATCTCCTGAGACAACTCTTTCCTTCACTTCCTCTGGTCCATGTTGAGTGTGGAACACACCATGTCACCAAACAACACAGTGACTACCTGGAGCCTTATATATAGGCCCACTGACTGATTACAAGATTGTACACACCTGTGATGCTAATTAGTGGACACACCTTGAATTAACATGTCCCTTTGGTCACATTATTTTCAGTCTTTTCTAGGGGTACCATATTTTTTGTCTAGGCCTGTTCCATGAGTTTATTTTTTTAAATAATTCCGTTAAGGCATGGTTGAACAGCAATGTCTGACTTACATTGGTTAACATTTTTATTTATTATTACTTTTGTCAGATTAAAGTTATTTCTGTGACCATTGTGAGTTTTTCTTTCATTGACCGAAGGGTAACAACAATTTTGTCCACGTGTGTATATACAGTCTTACTGTGCGTTGTTCACACTGCCGCCGGCGAGAGCGTCAAAATTCGCTCTGGCCGCCCTGCCAGCAACGCTGTGCGTTCACACCGCCGCCGGCGAGAGCGTCAAAATTTGCTCCGGCCGCCCTGCCAGCAACGCTGTAGAAAGATTCATTGACGCTCTGACGATCGAACGCTTGGTCTTGTATTTAAAGCGGCCGCAAAGCAAACAAGCATGTCGATCTTGTGCAGACTGACCACAAGTAGGGTGTAAGTTAACCACATTAAATATTTTAAACGTGAAAATAAGAAATTATGGGGTAAATTATGGGGAAACCCGCCACAGCAATAATTAACTTCTCCTCCATTTTTCTTGGGAACTAAT
>JAZGTJ010019421.1:0-10911 GCA_036877575.1 Botia almorhae | reverse complement strand
ATCTTGGCTTGTGTTGAATTCACAGGATTTTATTGGCAACTTTTGTTGCCAGGTAAGTCCTGTAATTTAGCGTAATTACAAGAAACACATGTAATGCTTTTTTCCAAGTTTAATTTTGTAATCCTGTAAAAAAACAAAAAAATACTGTATTCTGCAAACATCAATTTATTGTAAATTGCTAAGCAGTATTGTACTGTAATCCATTTCACAGCAATTAGCGGCTATTTTACAGGATTTTATTGGCAACTTTTTTGCCAGTAAATTAATGTAAATTCTACAGTATGTTCTTTACAGTGTAGATATTACAACAATTTTTATCCCTGCCTAGTCACAGCAGTGACATGTTATAGCTGCAATTAGTAACATTATGCCTCTGTCGTCATCTCTGTTTGTAACATTCCTCATTGCCCGACATTTGTCACAAAATCAGACCTGACAGTTTTATAAAATTATCAATTTTTTAACTCAAAAAGTAAAACATTGCAATTAACATGTTAATGTTAATTGACTAAATGTTGCATGGTTTCAAAAATACATACTGTTTTAATAGACTGTCTGGATACATTACCCTCTCATACATCACTGAGAAAGGTATGAGCCTTCACAAGCAATTACAGGTATTTCTAATGCGCGTCCATTTATTTAAATGGTCCAAATGTGTTATGAGTTCAGTCAACCCTATATTTATAAACTAATTACAATCTTAGTATCCCTAACTAGTTTTACTAATATACATATTAATAATCATCTTGTAATGAAAAATACACATTTGCAATACCATGTGTTCTGTGTTATATAGTTTTTATGTTTTCTAAATGTTTTTCTGTTTTTTTTTAATTTTCATTATATTTCATTTTATGCTGCTTTGAAACAATTCAACATTGTAAAAGCACTATAGAAATAAAATTGAATTGAATTAATGAAATGTTGTATCATATATCTGGCAGTCTAAGTTTATTTATACCAGTCATGGCAATAGGTGAGTCAGGTTTGTAAATATGTATCTAGGCTACTTTGCTTTCATTTTATGTTTTACATTTTTCAATGCCCCTCCATTTTTAAATTACTTGCAAGGGCTCATGGACATGGACATCAGATGAAAGAACTGCATGCATCATATGTTTAGAACTGAAATGCATGAGTGGAATCAATGTTTATACAGTAGACAGTAAAAAAAATACACTGGAAAAACTCTTTAAGACGGGCACACACTGCATGATTTTTAATAGTCCTTTACGATTGTTGCTTGTCTGACTGTACAAACATGATCCCAGCTATAAGCCATGTCACACTGTTAGATATTAGTTGTCATTAATGTCACACTGTACAACAGTCAAAATTTGAAAAAACGGACCCACACAAGAAGTTCTGTCTGGAGTTTTACGGTATCAGTTCGTAACAGTCTGTAATGGTGAGCATTCACATGCAGAAGTGAAATGGTGGCTAGCAAACAAAAACAATATCTAACATTCATTTTGATCCGTGCTTCTACTGGTTCTTAATTTGAGTTAAACACACTTCAGCTATATCCACTAGAGCATCATTAACAAATGTAAAAATAGTAAAACACTTTGGGCTTTTGCCTGGTACAGGTTTTCCTGAGATGTCATATAAAGTAGATTAAATTAAAATCTCCTGTTCATTGAATTCAATCTGGTGCCATTTGTCTCTATGGACCGTCTGCTTTATTTCTCAGGATGGCAGAGGAAAGCCACTGGTGAGCTAGTGTTACATCTGGCACATTATCATGCTGAGCTGCTATGGTCTCTTTTTCTTTTGCACATGGGGACATTTATTTTCTTTGTACGTGACAATGTTCTATCATTTTAGTGCACCCTAAGCCCCAGTTCTGAGGAAAACTGGAAATTTGCCCACCTATACCTACTTAAAATTCACAAGCCGTTGTTATCCTGTATATTATCTGTTACAGTTTAGACAAAATTTTAGAGTGAATTAAAATGATTGATCACAGCACACCAACTACTATCAAAAGAAAAACTAGGAATCTGTTGTGTGGGGGAATCCGGAGGGATCTTGAAAAATTCCTTAAAGTAATAGTTCACCCATAAACAAAACTTATGTTATCATTTGTGCTACATTATTTGTTATATTGTGCTAACTATTCTGAAACCATACAAGTGATTTGTGTCAGTAACAAAACAACATTTAAGCCATTATTCACTAAAGATTTTTCCCATTACTATAATGCTCATACTTCAATCTCCTGTGTTCTAATTAACAATTGTGCCTTTAAGCACATCCCGGAGAGTACATATTTGTCAGAGATGTCTGTTAAAGGGCAGATATACAAACATTCTAAATCACAGTCCTCTCTAACACATCTGCTGAATGTTGCATGGAACGTCTTAAAGATGTATTGCAGGCAAGCAAACACTCCAGATCTTCCAAATCATTTACACGTAAATGCAAAAGATGAGTGTGCCTTTGCAGAGATCACAATAATTTTGAAATGTAAGACAAACTCCATTAGTTATTTTGTGTCTCATCACTAATAGCGGCACTGTTTGAGAAACATAACTACAAATAAGATTTGAGAGGTACGGTAGAGGGGGAAAAAAAGGCTAGCAATAGTAAACTAGCTTTGAAAGCATAAGATCTCATTTTCACCTTCCCCTCGGTGTGCTCCCCAAAGCCACACCTCTTCCAAAATACATGAATTCGCTGAAAAAGAAAGGTGAACAGAGATATGCAAATGCATAGTTTGACAAGCAAGTTAGAAATTCTATCATTGCATGCAGACCGAATGCAATGATTGGACAAATGTTTTATGGTCCTGTGCCTTCTACAAAAGATATATTGATATGAAAATATTTATAGCACTATACTCCAAGATGTGAAGAGACTTTCAATCAGCATAACCACAAATGTTTCTGGAAAATAAATCACCTGCTCATCATGAAGATATTAATATATTTGTGGAAAAATGTTCTTGGGCTGGGGTAAGTAAATAATGACTTTTACAATTCCTCCTCTTTAGACTTATCATCAGGAACATACAGTACACTGCTTGTTCCAGCACAGTATTCCAGACTGCAGCTCCTGTGCTGTTCCTTTAAGAGGTCAGTGGCGCTGTCATTGGAGTGATTGTGAGAGCTTAAAACTCCTCTGGTGGAGGGGTTTAGCGCAGCTTCAGTGCAGGTTTCAATCAGGCTGGTAGCACCCCTCATTCCTCAGTACCACAAAATAACTTCTTCAGAAGACACTCACTCGCGAACACTGCTGAAAGTTTTACAGCTGATATGACTGACATTACTGAACCGGCAACAATAACCAGACCCCTGATATCCTCCAAATCTCACAAGAGTATAAGGAAGAGTTCCAGAAGGATTTATACCTCATACCACGATGATAATGGGTGAGTCTACTTTTCCATCAACTCTTATAAAACGCTGACATTTTTACCACTAAAGATAATCTGACTGATTTCTCACCTAATAAATTGGGAGTGAAAATGTCTTGCAATAGCCCCTGATGTGAGGCTTTTTTATGGGGCATTCATATTAGGAATATTTATTCTGCGCTGCATCCACTAGGAATCCAGTTTTTGGGAAGCAGAAAAAGACATTTCTTGTTCTCTGAACTCTTTTAATAACTGAAACAATCTCTAAAACATAGAACTTTGTGTATAAATGTTTTTCATATCATAATTTTAAGTTACATTTATATCAGAAGAATAATTTAAAGAATGTACATATTAAATGTAAGTAACATATATTATACATGCTTTAATTTGGATGCATCAGTTGCTTTGCATATGCAGTGCGTGTTGTTTATTTATAGATTACTTACTGCTTATACTGTATGGAAGGTTTACCCATACACAATGAGATTTCTGTCATTGTTGTCATTTAAGGGCTGTGATTCCAGGTTACTATCTTCTGCAGTGTGTATTTCCATAATTAGCCACATTCAATAACAGATACAGTAAATAGCACAGCACTATTGTATTTTTATTAACTTGTATTGTTTTCTTTGAACCGTGGTGTGTGGCTGTAAATGAACATTTATTTATTTATATTTATTATTGATCTTTTCAATTTTATTTCAGAGTGTCCGATGATGAAGATAAGGATGGAGAGAGAGTGGACAGTAATGATCCAGAGGAGATGTTTCAGAACATTCAACTACAAAAGGAAATTATTGCCAACATCCGAGTCAAACCTTGGCCAATAAGACGCAAACTGAAAGTGCTTAAGTATGACTAAAATGATTCCAGATGATAAAGTTAAATTGTTCTCCAGTTGACCAGTCTGAAAGGCAAACAAAAACAGAATTTATAAGTTCAAAATTTAAAGGCCAAAATATGGTAGTAAAGCATACAATCAATTTAATATATATAATGCACTGTTAAGGAATTTTTCAGCTAAGACCAATTGTACAGCATTTAAATAGGACAGAATAGATCTGAGCATCATTTCATTCTAAAATGATAATTCATCTCCATTATGGCAATTAGCCTGCCTAGAAACAGCATTTAGAAATGTTTAAAATGATGATAATGGTAGAGGAAAGCATCCACACATTAAACCCATAGTGTAAATAACAATTTACTATCAGTGCTTAAAACCAGCCACCATATTTACAACACAACGCCTGGAGAACAAACTAAATTAGCAGAGTAATTATTTCATTAGCCTGGCCAGCACTTTCTCATTACGCTGGGTGCCGATTGAAGTGGCTTCTTCAGGTGAAGGGGCAGAGATTTACCCGCAGTGTACCTGTTGAGTATGATTGGGGTTCTGCCAAGAGCAGGTGTGATTATTTTTGGTTTAAGTGAAGCATTGGTTTAAGTGATTGAATATGTAGCACTTTAGAGCAATGCCAGAATGTTGCAATTACATTGCAATCACATTGCAATATACTTTAAGTCTGGCTTTAACATGTTTAAAATATGTTGATTTATACCTAATGTTTCCTTGCCTCACCAGAGCACAGAGATTGTCAGTATTATTATAAATGTTCTGAATGTTTGCATCTAAGCTGTGTTCAGGGCTAATGGCAGTCGAGCTATTGCTTTTATTGGCATGTTTATTTATGAGGTTATGTCTGGTGGTGCCTGGATAAGATGCATGCTACATTTTATGAGCATTCTAATCTCTGGGTGAGCGCCCACGATTACATACACAAACCTGCAGAAACAAATACTCCGCAAAATCAATTTTCAATCTGTATTTGTTTGATTTATCTATTCTTTTGTTAACCAGCATGGTCTTTCTGAGAAACGTGGTTAAGAGATATAGAAGCTTGCCGATTGAAATTGTTTTGAAGCCTGGCAGAAACACCAGCATACAACATTCAATGCTGGAGACCAGTATCTGAACCACAACATATGCTGGTTATCAGTCTTTATTATCAATCACAGCAGAATATGATCCATATCATCTAGATTACTGTCTATATTCCAGGCAGGCCAGAGAGATTGTTCTAAAGTATGAAGGCAGACTGACCAGGACGCGAGGTTACCAGGCAGCCGGAGCAGATGTAAGTTGAACAGTATGAAAAATGTTTTGTCAGGTAAGACAAAAGTGTGTTTCATCTGGTTACATCTAATCATTTAAATATGGATTCTTATGTCTTATCTTATGTTGGTACTGTAATTACAAATTGCTGTAATTACCACACAGTAATATTTCTACTATGTATACCCTCATCTGTTAAGAATATAGAGCCATGACTGGACCTCCAGCTTTGTTATTGCTGTAATATTCTATATATCTGTCCATCTGTCTGTCTATCTATTTATGCTTGTGTTTTTCTCATGTTTGCATTTCTCATGTTTGCATTTCTCATTTTCCATCAGCTCTGTGTTTATGAGAGATTCAGGTTCTGCATCTCTCTGCCTCAACAGCACTCCTCATCTGCTCTCAGACGTTTCTCTCAAATTTATGGCCTGTTGTTATAGCCTGGTTTAATTAAAATGTCCAGTGCCATTCGCCGAGGCTGCCCAAGCACCATTAAAATTAATTGACTTTTTAGCAAGTGGATTTGATGGTGAATTATTAATTCTGATTATGGCCTTCATGGCAGACTGAAAATCAGATACCCATACACTTTGATTTATTACGTTTATGTATGACAACATGAATCCTTTAAAACCCTTCTTGGATTAAGGTTTGCAAACTATCCTAATCAAATGTTTGCCTCAGGGAAAAAAATATTCCATTTATTTGTTGTATTCAAAATTATGCTTTTGTTTTCATGTGATCATACATGTTTGTTTCCTTTACAGTTGCTGAAGAAGATTTCAAGAGTTTTATACAATATTGTTGTTCTGTTTATTCCATGGGAGATGAGGATTAAAAAGATTGAAAGTTAGTGTCAAACTAAAGTTCATTTTAGTGATTGGTTGTGTTGTACTGGTCATATGTCTTTAATATGTTTGTAAATTATAAAATATGTAAAATAATTAATATATTTACCTCATATTGAAAGGCATAAACACAATATAATTTGTTTTCATTAAGTATATGAATCATAAAATGTTACAGTAAATTTGTTAGTCTAAGATTAAGTAACAATACACTGTAAAATTGATTTGCTAGGCAACCTAAATGTGCTTTTAAGTGGTAAGACCTAAATTAAATGTTGATTCTGTCATAAATCTGATATTATTGTTATTATTATTATTATTATATAGATAATAGTATTATTGGTAACAAATAATAACAAGTATAATTATTGGTAACAAAAAGTTTTTTGTTAACATAAGTAAACACAAAACACTGACAATTAACAATACTGATACACCATGTATATTAATTGTAATTAATATTGATTTCAACATTCACTAATACATCAAAAGTTGTATCTGTCAACATTATTTGTAATGCATAATGAACTAACATTAACAATCAACAACTGTATTTGCATTAACATTACCATGGATTAATACATGCTGTAAATATTTCTTGTTCAGTGTTAATTCATGTTAGATAATGCATTAACTAATGTTATCAAATGGAACCTTATTGTAAAAATTTACCATATAATTTACTATGACAGAATTAACCTGATAATATTGGATTATTGTGGGTAAGAGCTGCACAAGCACTGTACTGTTAGAAATGTATATGTTGTTTTTGAAGGTCACTTTGGATCAGGTGTGGCGTCATACTTTATATTCCTGCGATGGCTGTTTGGAATCAATATTGTTCTCACTGTTATGACTGGAGCCTTCATTGTGTTGCCTGAGGTTAGTATGCATATAGTACACTATTTTTTCAAATATAAACATATATGAAAATAAATCTTAACATTTCATGATATTTCTGACAATTTGAATGTACATCACCTAATGGTCTGTTTTATACATAACATTATGTTGCTTATATGCATGGTTTAAGTGATCTCTAAAAAATGTCAAGTTGTGGCTGCTAGAAACATTTTTTTCTGCAAACCCTAGATAATTTCTGTCCTTGTTGGACTTTAATAAAAGACCTGAACATGAAAAGAATTTCCTGAAAATATGTTTAGTTTTATTTGACACCCCGAAGCAGTGACACAAAACAATGTCTTCCCGGATGTCACCCGTTGGCTTTTGTTGTTCTCTCTCTGATCCATGTTGCCTAATCAGCTGCTGGCTGGCGCTCCATTTGGTACCACCCGCAGCAAGACCATTCCCAAAGATCACCTGGCTTCTGCACAAGACCTGGACACTATCTGGTCACTAGGGGCAAGACTATTATCTTTTCTTTTCACTGCTTTTCCAATACACATGTTGTGTTTAGGCAATTTAGTTACTTTATTCTCAAATGTTTATTTTATGTCTTTTTCTAGGGATATCTACAGTACTCTGTACTTTTCTACGGCTACTATGGTAATGTGCGTAAAATTGGCAGTGCCGGCTACAGACTACCATTGGCCTATTTTCTGGTTGGAATGGCTGTTTTTGCTTACAGTTTCATCACTTTGTTAAGAAAGTAAACACCGCAATAAATATACATGCATGAAGTTTGCAGGATCTAACTGCTGAAAAGATCATCTTATATCAGCATTAATCTTTATGCTGGTAGAGGCTAGCATGCTGGTAGACCAGCCTGCCAGCCATAGTGACCATATCTGTTAAAAACCTGATATATTTAAACTGAACCTGATCACAATTATTTTGGCAATGGAAAAAATTATAATTGAATAGCTACATACAGTTTGATCTGTTTCTCACAGAAAGCTTTTGTATGACTTTAGAGGGTTTAAATATGTGACAGAACTGTAATATTTTTGTATAACTGTTCTGTAAACCACTTACTGATTTTAATTTATGCACATTTAGTGACTGACAAAATCTTCCTCAGTGCAACTTAATATGTTGTTACTTATTAGAATGGCTAAAAACTCTCGCATGAGTTTAGCCGGCGCTTCCGATGAGAACTTCACCTTCTGCTGGCGGGTCTTCTGTGCATGGGACTACCTAATCGGAAATCCAGAAGCAGCAGAAAGCAAAGGAGCAGCTATTGTCAACAGCATTAGAGTGAGCGTCTCCTGCATCTAACATCCCATAATAAATAATAGGTGCATGATTCAATTCTCAATGATTATACAGGTATAATTCACTACATTCACTGCCAATAAGAGAGGTTGTTGTTCCACGTTTAGTGATAATGTCCCCAAGAAAAATATTATTAAACTCCTGTCAATGTAATGCATGTAAAATGTGGGCATTTGAACTTTTGGAATAAAGCCCACAGTGAACAAATGTGTGTGCTCAATTTGCTTGTGATTTACCATGGTAACCATTGTTTCTGCCAAACACTTTTTGTTACTTTAATGTCTCCACTTTCGTCAAAAAAATTATAAAATAAAAGATTTTGAAAGCTTTTTACACTGTTTAATAGAGATTCCATATTTATTATGGTTTTAGAGATGTAACAATAACTATGTTATATATAGTGTTATATATATTTTGGAGGAGAAACTAAAATGTTTGTCAATCAACCAAACATTGGCTACATGTTTATTAGCCACTGTTGATCATCTTTTGTTGATTGTCCAAATATCAGCCAAATATTAAAATGAAAATCATGCCCAATATATATGTCTGTCACTAGCAGAAACTATAGTTTCCATGACAACTTTTAAGGGTCTTACATGCTAATTGTTTTTCTGTTTTGTGTGTGTTTTAAGGAAGCCATTGTAGAGGAGCAGGAGAAGAAGAAAGACACAAGCCTGCAAGTGTTCCTCTTTATTTGTGTGACATAACCCTGAAGTGCTGACTGAGGCTTTTTTAGAGCTCTTTCCTCACCTCCTCAGAAGTGCATGTTTAACAAAACCGAGGCCAGTTCTGGCTTTTCAGAGCAGGAGTGGTTGTATCAGTCAGTGAATTAAAGCGATGTGTTGTTGCTCTCTATCAGGGGCCATGTCACACTGCCTGTACGCTTCCTTAGATGGCTGTGATTTACATGCCTCCTCCTCATTCAATGCAATCGCAGCATAAAATGCGAAACGGACGAAACATCCCATCGTATTTTATACAAATGTCTTTTTACTGCAGACAGATGACTGCGACTAAATCGTCAGACCTGCTCGCACTTAAGGCAGATTAATATCTTGTAGGAATACAGCACACACATGCACGTTAACGTTCTGCTAGCGTTTGTATTTCTGGTTAATCATAACTAAGCTCTAAATATTCTACATTTTTCATTAATGTGTTTTTTTAGTTTTAAGTAAGATGACAGAATTTTGAAAACTGCTAAATATATTTATATTTGTTATATTTATGCATTTGGCAGACACGTTTATCCAAAGTGACTTACAGTACGTTCAAGTTCCCTTTCAGTCAGTCACGTTCGACGTTACGTCAACTGACTGACGTATGGGGTCTTGCTTGAGAGCCCTATCATCTTCGCGTAGTAAAATATCACGCCAATGAGCATCGGCCCAAGAGGAGAGAGCCAATGAGCATTTGGGCAAAGCGCAGTGCATCGGCTCACGCCGGAAGCGGGGTATATAAAAGCCGGCCGGCACTTGCTTGCATTCAGCTTTTTGCTGAGGAGCCGAGTGTGTGTTTTACACTCGCTCACATCTTCGCGGTGTTCGCCAGCATTCACCAGCGATTCAGCGTTTACAAGGCGGATTCAGCTGTGTTTTCCGTTCTGGGTTCGGCGGATTATCTGCGTGTCTGGCGGACCGGAGCTCTGACGAGCACATTCTCACAGAGAGCTATTTCCTCTAATGCCGAGTTCAGACTGCATGATTTTAGCCCCGAACAAATGCCCGAAATCACAGGCAAATCGGTGCTCGTTCACGCGAGTGACAATCACACAGTGTGAACTATCAAAGACGCGATCTATGAGAATCGCCGACGAGAATATATGCCGTTAGATATTTGGCATGCTAAATATCTGGACCTGTCGGCGATTCTTCCTATTGTAAAGTCATGCAGTGTGAAACCCCCTGTCGCCGATCCATCGTGCAGTGTAAACACAGCAGTGACGGAATGCTACCCCAGATAGTCATGCAGTGTGAAAACATCTGTGACGCGATTGCTTTGAAAATCGTGCAGTCTGAACTCGGCATAAACGAGCTCCACGGGCGGCGATTGTCTTTTTAAAGACGTCTTTCCGTCCGTGCGCTTCTGGATGCGGGTGCTTCCTGACGTCATCCGACGGCCATGAACGCTGTCCAACATGCCTGGGCAGGCTGCATGCTGAGGCGGCATTTACGGCGGGTTTATGCTCTCACTGTGAGAGCATGCCCATCTCGTTGCTACGGTCAAGGCTCTCTCTTGTAATGGGAGATCGAGCCCCCTCTGCTGCTCCCCACTCTGCTGCCTCGCCTAAATGGCCTGAGCTAGCAGAGCTGGTTAGCACTCTGGGAGACCTGAGGGTCACCGTGGAGAGTTCCCCGTCGGGCCAGTCCCTGCGGTCCTCCCGGTCCTCTGTGGCGACGAGA
>JAZGTJ010019420.1:0-10912 GCA_036877575.1 Botia almorhae | reverse complement strand
TTAAGAGATCATTAGCCCACGATCTGAGAACATTCCCTGTTAGCTGGTGAGAAGATGTTTGCTTACACCAGTGATCATTAGTTTCAATTGATAATAAGGAGGTGAGATGACCTGCTAGGTTGGACCTTCCTCAACCTCTTCCATGGCCTGGTCTGCTCATTATCCAAAGTTCTCTAACTGAGCACAGGAACAGCGCAGGAGTCTTTCAGCAGTTATTCCCAGCCACCCTTAATCCTAACTTCCTCACCTACCTCACCTCTGCTTGCTCTGTCGGTTCCTCTCCCCTATTTAATGCCGCCATCGCCCACACCTGCTCCTCTTCCTTGCTCATCCCTGCTTCTTTATTCATGCTGTCTCACTTTACATCCCTCTTCATATCTCTCGTTTCTCAGCCCTGCGGAGAAAAGGCGTTCATAACAGAGATGAAGCAGCACTTATCCGAGGCCCTCGGTTCATTCTTTAAGTGTGTGAGTAATGAAAACAAGATCTTCTCTGACATCAGCCACTCAAGTTCTCTGAGATTCAGCAGCTCCTAACCAGACCCTCAAAGAACGTCAGTGGAGAAATTGCACTGCACTGCAACTTAGCATTCTATAAAAACAACTGTCAGCTGCACAAAGAACAGCATTTAACTGGGTGACAAATATGATCCCCCCCCCCATATAGCTACATTAACGCAGCAATTCTGCACAATTATGTTTCCTTTGAAGTCAAAGAGACATGCCAGAGAAACATTCTGTTGGGCTGAGCTGAGAATGTCTGTTTAAATACACTCAAGAATAACGGATGCAAAGTGGAGGTGTGTACACATTATGTCCTGAGCTGATTTAAAAGCCCATTGTATGCAGCAATAAGCAAATAATTAATTTCATTTTGTGTTCCCCTTTTTGACATTCTGACTTGAAGAGTTATGGATTTAATTGCGAGAGGAACTGAAAAGCAAATTGCCCATTAATTATAGTTTAGCATAGATAAAAAAAAAGTGTTTTAGGTGCGACTCTGAAAGGAAAAGAGTGAAATGTTCTTGCGAGCTGTCTATCTGTGATTTCAGGACTGTTGTTCTGCCAGACAAAATCAGAAATGTGGTTTTATAAATCTAATTTGATCTGCAACAGGTAGAGAAAGCTGAGCAGTCAGAAATGCTGCTTCCTCCACCTGAACAACTCTCTGTAGTCAGCGATGGCCCTCGATTAAAACGGCCCCCAATGTAAACTCATTTAAACTTACTCTCACTTTCATAATATAAATTAAAAAAACATGTTTCAAAATTTTTTTGGTAAAATACATATTTAAAAAATAACACTACCTGCATAATTTTTGCATTAACAATGCAAAACAAAATCACATGTACTGCCAAGGTCTACAGGATTATCTTACAGCGAAGGGAGAAGCTTTACATGATCAAAATTGGTTTACGTTTATCGGCAAACGTACTAAATAAACAGAATAGTAATGCATGTTACTTATTTAACAACATAACGCCAGCAATATGGAATGAATTCAAATAATAATATGGTACTTCAAAAAGGAGTATTATTTGACTGTGCAATTTACTATAATCTGCTAGAATGAAAATAATAAATTAATTTCAGATGAAACAAATAATCATAATATGATCTGTGGCTGGAATTACACTGTAGTGAAAACAATTCCACAGTCCAGTGTTCTGTACCTGAGGGGAATCAGTTACTTTGTAATACACAGAACAAAATACATCAAATATTACAGCTTCACCTAAAAAAAATGCTTGTGAATACTGGTACAGCCTGACACTAAAGAAAAACTGGAAGTGAGTTACAGAAAGAAGAGAAAGGAGGCCATAGGACTTAAAGCCAATAGCCAGAGGTGCTTGTCCTGTCTGATTTGTTCTGAGTATAAATGTTTTCACACAGTAAAGCGCCCATCACCACAGGTGTTGGCACAAAGCTGTGATTGCCCTTGACAAGAGAAAACAGAGGAAAGGCTCCAAAACCAGGAAACTTTGAAAGACAAGGTCACAACTTTGCGTGACATCAAAGGTTAATCAAAAAAGGCTTTTTTTAAATCATAAGAATAAAAGATAAAGGGAAAAAAAACAATAAACAAACAAGTTTATTAAACGTCCTTGAGACATCACCTTCACCCAAAAGAAATAATGGCTCGTTTAGAAAATAATGGCTGTGTTTTAGATTTTCCGTTTAATGTTTCTTGGACAATGGTGAAGATTTAAATGAGAAATTCTGCAAGGGAAATTACTGGTATAGATCCAAACCTCAAATAATGGATGGGCTAGACAAGACTTGACTTACAGTGCGAGCGAGTGAGAGAGGGAGAGAAAGAGAGTTAGTGTACACAATCTGTGCAGTCTTCCTAGCCTGCTGCATCCCGTGAACTTATGCTTTGGGCTTGTATTGTGTCTTTCTCGATCTCTCTCTGTATTGCTCTCTCCTATATACAGCCCTTTTCATCACTACAGCCTAACTTGTTTGTAATGCTTGTTTACTGTGATACACAGAATATTTCATTTGTGCAGCCGGTCTTTGCTTTAATTCTCCCCCTCTTTCGCTCTTGCTTAGTTTGCAACTGCACTGCTATGTAAGCACTCTCGCGCGCACGCTGTGCCCACAGCAGCGGATCTGCGGCTGTCACTTCTCTTCCTCCACACTCGTTCACACTCTCTATCCGTCATCTCGCGAAGGTCCAAAATCTGACAGTTGCAGCAAACACTATCTCACACGGAAAACCGAGACAGTCATCACTTTTAAATCCTGCGAAAGGAGCATCAACGAAAGCCGCGTGTTTGCTAGAGATCTGACGCGCACTTGTCAAACCGGCTGCTCGGTTATAACCTTTGGGCTGTAACAGTATATAAAATTCTGCTGATGGGCTAGCTGAAGTGTATCACATGTGATACGGTAATACCAGTGTTTCTGTCATTTGCAGTTTAAAAAGCTCTACACATTGAGCTGTGGTGTGCTTGTGGCAGACACGGGTTCGAGTTCAACCTGTGACATGTCTCGATCTGGTTTTATTTTTATTGATTCTTTTCTGTTTCTTACTCCACTGTAATCTTAAGGAAACCATTAAACTAGGTATTCTTTATTTAGATTAAAAGTATATGTGCATTTCATATGTGTATCTCAGTCCCTCTCTAGGAAAATGCCCACCTTTATTACACTGCTCTCTGGAAGACTTGATTCTGACTGGTCAATTAAGACAATCAGCATACAAATAGTTGTGTTTACCGTTTACAAAATTGTATAATCGACTGTCATGCTACAAACGCTGCTAGTTTAATACTTCCTGTATCATTCTGACATCTATTTCTTCACATACAAGAATACCATTTTAACTCAAATCAATACTTTCAATTACTTAATTATTTGAGATAATATACAGTCTGCTGGACATTATTGTAAGATGAGTCTAACAGGGGGATAAGGATCTTGTGTAGTCATATAGGGTTTTTTTCTTGTTTTGCAATAACGACCGACTGACTGACCATTACTGACTGACCGACTGACTGAACATTACTGACTGACTGAACATTACTGACTGACAGACTGACTGAACATTACTGACTGACTGAACATTACTGACTGACTGACTGAACATTACTGACTGACTGACTGACTGAACATTACTGACTGACTGAACATTACTGACTGACCGACTGACTGAACATTACTGACTGACCGACCGACTGACTGACTGAACATTACTGACTGACTGAACATTACTGACTGACTGAACATTATCTTGTACTTATCCAATGGCAAAAAATGCTTTGAATCAAAACGGTTTATACAATCGCTGATATAAGTACGTATATACTTAATCATTTAGAAATATTACACAAGTGTGCGGTTGTACAAATCTCACTGAATATTTCTCACCGAATACTGGTGAGAGCTGGAGTTTCGGAGAAACCCCTTTCCAAACAAACCTGGTGCAAAACCAAACACATGCACCCTGACTTTTAAATAAAAACCTGCCCCTCCCCCAGCCAAAAATCACACATCTCCGTACTATTGACATGCTTTCCTTTGAAACACAATCGAGTGTATTGATATGTCAATACTCGTGTAACTCTTGTATAATATGCTCATAAGCTGTCTAAATTAAATTTAAATTTCTTTAAAACCCTTAAATTTTTACTTTAATATTTAAATATCTTTAGTGCACAGCAACTATGATATTATTGAGGCATTATCTTATAATACAAACCAGTGTTTTGACGGTAACCATATATACTACACATAACCATATGCTTATTATACACACTGCATACTGAAAACAAGTGGAAACAGATTAAAAAGAGGAACCAATATGTACAACTCAACTGTGTGATCAGGAGGACAAGTTTAGGTTCTTTCAAACAAAGTTTGAGGTCTACACCTTCGCATGCAAGGCTGAAAGCATTCCGAGCATTTCCAGTAACAATGACTGTGTTGCACAGGGCAAGATGTAAAATAGTGCAAACCATGTCAGACGGATGGCGTGAAAAACATTGAGGCTGCTAGAACAAGCCACGTTTCTGAGGGTATCAGCTGACTGCTCTGGCAGTGTCCACACTGTTCCTGACCATTGGAGAGGTGCTACAGCCTGAGATGTGGTTTCTGTGGGATTTATTATCATCTCGCTTTGCTGTCCTCAACTTTCACACTGCAGCAAAATACAATGTACACTCTTCACTCTGTGCCCTAGGACTGTAAAAACTGTAAAAGAATGCGAGATCTTTGCAGCCTTCTTGTGGATTTGCTGGTCCATGAATTGTCACCATCCCTGTTAGCCTGTCGTCATGGAGTGCCAAATCACTAGTGCAGGTAGTACTGCTCCAGCAGACACTGGAAAGAGGTAAGGGTGAAGGACTGGAGGAAGAGATGGGTAGAGAACTTTAGAAGTCTTTGATTAGTCCAGTGTCAGTGTAAGACTACGAGACACCTTCAGGATGGAAAGACACAGATAGAGGAGAAGCCACGAGAAAGGAGGAAGACAGACCCACAAAAACAGAGAGCGACAGGTGGAACTGAGGAAACTTAGCATGGTCACTTCATCTGTCACTTTTATGAAGAAGAAAAACAGGAGAAGAAAAGTGGTACGAGGAACCGTACGAGACACATTCAAATGATCAGGCTCGTTCTCCTCCGTTTTGCTTCCATCTCTCTTTTCCCTTCAACACTGAGAGTCTCGACAGCTTCACATCTGACTGGAGAAAGCAGCAGACTTGAGGGCTGCCAATCCACTGTCAACAGCCATTGCCACAGCTCACATCACTCCCTCACATCACCGCGCCGAGCTGAGCACGGATCACATTTGTTATACCCCCAAATACTGTTGCCTAATGACTCCCTCTCTCAGCCCGAGCCCTCTCGTAGGGCCAATCCCTCCAATAACTGGAACATTCCTAGTGATGCGAGAAGAACATGTTTTAAACCAGAGCCTGATGAGGTCGGAAGGATGGCAATATGTTTTTCATGATGCCTTTGAATAGGCAATGAGAATGTGTGTGTGTGTTTTAGCCTTGGAGAGATTAGAAGGGCAGCCCATCCCGCGATTACCTAATCCATCATGTTCCATTAACTTGGAACAAGTGTGTCGGCTGCACTCTGCACACAACTTCTGAGCTGTCCAGGACATTGTATCTACATGAGAATGAGATAACGGCATCTGTCGCTGTTCCTTTAGTCACAGTCGACCCAGCGCTGCCCATTAGCCGGCTACTGGCTGACTTCCCCAGCTCGACACGCTCTGATGGCCCAACACAAAAAATACAGGATCCTTCTGTCTCGCTCCTTACTTTTCTTTTCCTCCATCCCCCTCCCTGTCTCCCGTTCTCCTACTGTCAGGACTAGAGGCTGTCTGGTGTTGGATTTTGTTGGCAAAGCAGCGCTCTAATAAAAGGGCACCCTGACAGTGCTGAGGTTTGACTACTGCGTTCCTCTGATCCATACCAGAGTAGGACAGGCCACAGAATCAGGTCCCTAATTCACAATCAGAGTGTTGCTCCTGGAAGACAGATCTCTCCTCACAGGACAGCTTGCTGCAAAAATGGATCATGGACCTGCCAGGCCGAGCTAAAAAAATAACCAGCAAAAGGCACCTGGCAAAATGGCAACCTGAGCAGTTTCTTAAAGTCATGTTGCTTTGTTTAGAAAAAAACAATCATTGTTTCATCTGCTTCCATGTTTTTTCCTCCACGCCTACAGTGACGAAAGATAAAAGGCATGCACAAATGTCTATCAGCACCACATGGTTCTAGCATGTTCCTGCTACTTCTAAACTTAGCTATACAGAATCGCTCAAGGCGGTATCTAGTAGTCACAAAAGTTGAAAATGCTTAAGTATCAAGACAGTAACAAAATCATACGTCAGAACTGCAGCTGGGCTGAGGTGTGGATCAGTAAGTGTTCCCAATTATTAGCCAAGTTTAGTCATTAATGTCCGGGAGCGGAGGGGGTGTGCGGCCGCGTCACTTTTGATAAAGCAAAGCAATTTCAGTGGCCGCTACTCAGCCAAATTACAGTTGTACATCATGCTGGTTTCTCTCTCATTGTACAAGTGCGTGATGTTAACATTTCATTAGCATGTTGGTCGCCACCGAAAGGGTGAAAGAGAGACGAGAAAAACAAAAACTACGTGGAGAGAGAGCCAGAGAGAGAAAGTCATTAAGTCTTAAGTTATGAGCAATGGCGCCATCTTGATGATTCATAGCAGCATTACAGAGCGATGCGCTTCTCTCACTAGGAGGTGAAATGAATTACCAGACATTGAAAATAAATCGTCATTTTTTGTCAATTGTCATTTTTGGAGGGTGTACCAAAACGCAAACATAGATCCGTTTAAATTAACAGATTTCTAGCGTAATTCATCAATTAAAACCAGTTAAATGTAATCTCTACAGTGTTCAACAGGAGTAAATGTGAAGACGCGCCGTTTGCTTAGTTATCTTGTTATTCACTAGTTATTATGCTGAAAGACATGAAGTAATACGTTTTGCTTGACTTTATACAATTAAATTATTGCATATCTTTGGCATAAACCAACCGTAGTGTTCATTTAAACATACAACACAATGTAACCTGTCATAAACAGCATCATCATAAAATAAATGACCAAATAGGCACTTTCTGTTAGTAAGAAACGTAGCCTAAGATAGAAAACTAGGCTAGATTTCATTTGATCTCTAATATCCATCAAAAACCTTCTTAAAACCCAAGCCGGGACTTTTAATTGACCAGAATTTTCATTATTCACTTAAAAGTTACGTGACAAGAGTTGCCTGTTTTACACAAATTTCTACAACGCAGCAGGCCAATGGCCATTTAAAGGATTAATGCGAGATTTTCACAAGAAATTAGAAGCTTAATGAAGTGGATAGTATTCGGTCATTGTTTTATAGCCTGTAAATTGGGTTGATGTGGGGGTCTCATAATGAGTCGTGACAGCGGCTGCGAGGCGTATCTGTTTTTATTCAAGCTCATATTTAACAAGACTGCTCGAGTAAATGGCTGCCGTAGCCAACAGTGGTACTCATAAAACTGAAATACACCTTTAACACTTAAGAAAATAAAACGGGTTAGGAAATATCCCCTTAATTATTATTGGCGCGCTATTAAAAGTGCTGTGACTTGGGCGTGCCTATATTATTTAATGAGGCTTTTAGCCATTTTTATAAGCACCTAAAATGGAGGAAATGAACGCTAAATAATAACCTGAGGTAAAATGTTTCAAACGCATTTGATATGGACTTACCTCTTGCCGTGTCTTTTGTGTTGGGCTATTTTAAATAGTTAGACTTTAGTACTTTGGCGCCCCCAGATGTCAAAAGCACCCGTTGAAAAATCTGGGCCGTTTAGCTATGCGAATCCAAGCATCAAATTTCCACTCTTTTCATCGATTTGCATTGAGTCTTAATTCAGTCTAAGAGATAACCTTCATCACCCAAGTAACTGAAGTGAGTTGATTTGTAGATATTTCGAAAATATAAGAAGCGAAGTAGCTAGCATTGCATCTCAAGTAACTGGTTCCCAGCTCACGAGAATCAGTAGTAATTAATTTAATCACACTATGATTAAAATGACAAGACATGGATGTCATGATCTTTCCATCTTGAGTATTTGGACAAATCAATGAAAAAACATTGACAGTTTGGTTTCTGGTGTGTTTTATTTCTTATAATGGTGACGCTGATGCAAAAAAACATTCTTTGTTCTACATGTAGTCTGAGGAACAAGAATCACAAGCAAGCTTGAAGATCGGTTTGCGTTCTTCTCCTCTCATTTAGGTAGTGCTTTTATCCCATTTAAATAAACTAGAAAGTTTATGCTGATTGCAAGACAACATGAAGCATCTCTATAGACATGCTTGGAATGGATTAAACGGATTCAATATCTTGTCACCTCGGCTATCTTTATATTTAAATTTACAGCAGATTTTCTTCGAATCAAAACAACATGCTGATTGGCGATTATAAGAGTGAAAGCAACGGTTAGCAACTCGAGTAAAACTGTATTGGCACCTCAGAACCGGAATGTAAGTTTTCCAAATTAATTCCTCAATTTAGTATGATATGAAATAACCAGAGGGCAACAGTACTGAACAGAATAGCAGGTTGAACCGAGTTATGATCCCTCACATCCTCTGAGGTAAGTGTGATCACAGTGTTCCAAAAAGGTCAGGTGAAACGGTTCCCCTTTCTCTGTCTTCAGTACTATCTGCATGTGACTTCACAACATCTCTAGGCCCTATACCTGTGCATATATGCAAATCCACACCCACCCACTCTCTCCAATGCATATGTATTCGAACACACATCTTCACACACAAACACACACAAACACACACTCAACAACAACTGTAAGACAAACTCAAAACCATATTTCAATCGCTTAAATTTTTTTTGTAAACCTTTCAAACACAGCACATAAGGCTTGAGAAGTATTGATGTGTACACTCGACCACAGCTGTCTTCAAGTGGGCAGCACAAATTTCACAGACGTCTGCCACATTCACTTGCTGGGGGGTAAACCAGGTATGCACTTTTAAACTCTGCTACTGTGTTAGTGACCAGCAGCATATCATACAGTATTCGTTCAGGTACTGCCAGGCCATTCAGCCTGACAGGGTGGGACGGGGGTGCTTGCTGTGCTTTTGTCAGTGGCTGGCACTGCGTTACACATTTGCGCTCTTTTGTTTTCTTCTTGAGGAACAGTTTGTTAATGCCAACGTAACAAAAAAGTGGTCCATATTGTTTGTACCTATTCCCTTCTATCCTGCTTTAGCTTTGCAAGCTTACCCACGATGCTTTGCGGCATTAGCCCCGCCCACTGCAGAAAGTCCGTTTCAGTGAATGTCAGGTCCTTTGCTTTGCGTATTAAGCTTTGGGGAGCGGTAATGATGGTCGACATTCGTGAAATGCGTCCCATCTTGCAGTCTCTCTCGTTTTTTTACCTTATCCATCGATTCCACACATTCATCACTTTATCTTTCTACACAGTGCTTCCGGGCGTGCCATTTAAGGCAACAGTCTTCATGAGAGAAGTGCCGGCCGGCTGGTTGCTTGTTCTTGATGTGGACACGCCCACTTCGAACACCTCGTGAATGGCTTTCCGGAAACAGTGGAAATTGTAGTCGATCAGTCCTGTGGTCCAAAAAAAGTCTAAATTAGCATTTAGAAAACAGAACTGAAGGTCTGCAATAAAAAGTCACTTAAAAAACAAAAACTACTTGTATGGTGATTTTATTGATGATTTCTGGAGCTTGACCGACTGGTCATGTTCTGCCATTGTATTGATAAAGGAAAAAGAAAGTATTCAAACTTCCATAGAGTAAGAAATATGTGTGGAATGACATGGCAGGGGTGGAAAAGTTTTGATAGCTGCAATTTTTGGGTGAACCAACCCATAAAATTCTTAAATGAATTTTAAATGCAGAATAACATAATGCTGTAGTTTACCTTTTCGTTCAAAGCTCTCTTCTCTCAGGATACAGACCAGAGCGAGGAACTTTGTGACCTCTTTCAGGTAGAGCACTGTGGTGTTGTTGAGTTTGATGATGGCCATAGACTCCTTATCATATGCACTGCCACTGCCATCCTCCTTCAATCTGCACAGTCCAAACAACTTTTACAAACAAACAACCAATTACATAGCAGTTCACATGCAGCCTACATGCACACACTGTTGACTTCTTTACTAAAGCCTACAGCCAAACCCATCTTATTTTAACATTAGGTTTAGGTCTGGGTTTTGTGTGGGGCAAGCCAGTTAAATTCTTCCTGTGGAGCCACACAACAAATACGGTCTGGACTTGAACCCATAACCTTTGTGCTGCTAACGCAATGCTCTACCAAATAAGCCACAGGAACATATGCAATCCAATATATAAGCAGGCATAACAAAAAACACACCCGTAAATACAGGAAACATCGATGACCACATCGATCATGTCACAGCAGAGCTCGTAGGACTGCATGTCCACAGGCGAGCTGTCGGTGGCGATGTAAATCTTACTGACCACGTCAAACAGGAAGGCCTTCTCAATCCCTGAATTCTGTCAGCAGAGAAACATGCATACACGCAGACATTACACAATGCCCTGCGGGCTTCGATATGGGATCTAACAGCACTGAGAGCGTAATAAAACATGCATGAGTACGACTGCATGGGAGATGGAGAGCGAAAAAACCATTTCCGTGGAATCATTTTCCAACCAGCTGCCGAAAACACTCCATATTCTTCTTAATGACAGTGAAATAATAAATACACTTACAGATATGAAGATGTTGAGAAGATTTTCCAACGTGGGAAGCTGGGGGATGAGTTTCTGCACCACTTTACTAAAAGCCTCAAAAATGGAGTGATCATAGATGCTCGTCAAATAGAAACTGTGGAGGCAGAAATATAAACCATTAGATCATAAAGATCATCCG
>JAZGTJ010019418.1:0-10913 GCA_036877575.1 Botia almorhae | reverse complement strand
GCCGAGTCATTAGCCATTTTTAAGAAACAACTAAAAACTCATCTTTTTCGTCTCTTCTTCCGCGACTAATTTACTAACTCAACCCCACTTCTACGTGAAAAAAAAACAAACAAAAAAAAAAAACCCCTTTCTTATACTGTGTTGAAAAACCTGAGCCATGTGTATAGTACTTATTCTATGTTGTCTCTTATTGTAATCGAAGTTGCTTCCTTTCCTCATTTGTAAGTCGCTTTGGATAAAAGCGTCAGCTAAATGACTAAATGTAAATGTAAATGTAAATTACTAATACACATCTTATAATGAACAATAGAATTTGCAATGATATGTATTCTGTTATATACATAAAATATAATGTGAAATTATGAAATAAGTTGCTTTTAAACAATGCAACATAAAGCACTGTATCAATTTAAATCATTACCTTAAACATGCAGATTTGCCTATTCATTATGGCAGTGGTTCTCAAACTTTTTCAGCAGGAGGCCCCCTTGTTTAAGGTAAATCCTGTTGTGGCCCCCCCAAAAGAAAACTCATGACGAAAACATTGTCAAACGTCTGATTTTATTTTAAGAATTTTGGATTATACCAAAAACAAATTACTTTTTATAATGCCGGAACATCAATTATCTTTGTAGCCTTATTTCGCTGATGTATCTGAATATTAAAAATTAGTATAATAAATTTAATAGTATAAATACATTTTTAAATACATATTTACAATATTTTACAAAGGACAATCCTGATTGCATACAGGTAAAGGTTTTAAAATAATTTCCTAAACCAGAAGTTTCTATGCGGCCCCCTAGTGCCATCTGGTGGCCCCAAGTTTGAGAACCACTGCATTATGGGTCTCCTTCAAACAGTATGCGGCTTCCTCACCTTCTTAAATGCAAATCCGCATATTGCCAACACATTTCCAATCTTGTGCTAGATATAATTATTGGGTTGTGAGACTGTTACAAACACCAAACACAATCCCTTTAAATTCCTGATTTGATTATCTGTAGTGTTCAGAAAAACAAAGCAAGCAGATGCAGGAGGCAATTTAGCTCAGAGCTGGAGAAAGAGACTCGTGGCCATGGGTGACAGGGGTCAAATGATGTTTGACAGTCTTTGTTTTTGTCTGTGTGTAATGGTAGGGGAAAACTGTGCATTAAGATGCACTGTTAAAATTATTACTTTTGTTTTCTTTCACAAGGCAGAAATGGAAAGGAGACACTGTTAGTTAATGAACTTCTGCTTACTATTCAGATAAACAAGCAACATAATTTCAATGAGACGAATACCAATACAATTACATCAAAATACACAAAACGTAGCTTGTGAAATTTTTTATTGGGTAAACTATTACGGTCAAGATGGCATTTGTGCACCTCAATCCTATTCATTCATAATGGATTATTGATGGGTCATGTTTTATTTTAAGGGTGGAAAAGTTGAACAGTCTAATGTCCTAAAAGAACAACTAAATGTCTAGTTTCTTTTTAGTGGGACTTGACATTTCTGAAGGTGGCTTGTGTTCTTGATACAAAAAAGTATGATGTGAGATGAAAAGAAAACAGGCAGACAAAAGGAGAAAGCACAGTATTCCACTCAGCAATGTCTCTGGCTTAACACATCAGAACAGCATGGGCTGTTTAACTGAATGATGCAGGACACAGTAAAGGAATACAGAGGAAACATGCTCTGCCCATCAAATACTAATGCTATAATGTCTGTACCAACTGAATACCAGTCGTGCAACCTGGATGTTGGCGACGTGATGCAACAATATATACTGTATGTATATACTAATATATACAGCTGAGTGTAGAAAGATGTTATCACAGTAGCCAGCAAATGTACACATAATAATAATAATGCATCACAATTTATATATTTTGTTTACATCCACTTAGATTTATGTTTATTTGGATTACTGTTTTGCTTTGTATGCCTGGTTAGACTTATCAACCTTGACCAACCTTGATGTTGAGTCCCTCCCACTATCATCTTTTTTCTGTCAGCTCATGTCTGAGAGCTCCAGTAAGAAAACATTTGTTACTTGTTACTATTGTGTAACCAAATTTCACAGATAATGACTGTTTTCATTATTCTGAACTGCAAGGAAAAACAGAAAAACAATAAACTAAAAAAGAAGAAACGAGAAAAGAAATGGCTGCTTGTAAGCTCTATGTAACACCCTGATACATGCTGTTGACATTCAAAGATGTGTTCCTGTAGCTCAGTTGGTAGAGCACTGTGCTAGCAACGCAAGGGTCATTAGTTCAATTCCCAGGGAGCACATGCACTGACAAAATGTATAACTTGAATGAACTGTAAGTCGCTTTGGATAAAAGCATCTGCTAAATGCATAAATGTAATGTAAATGTAAGATCACAAAGACACAATGTTTATGTATTCATTTGTATATGTACGTGTAACTAATGCCTGTGACTCTGACTAGTGCACAATTTAGATGGATACCAGAAAGTGTAATCTAGGTCATTACATTCATTAGCAGTATGCATAATTCACATGTTGTCACAGTGTATGCTGAAGTGCACATTTGCAGCTGCAACCCAGCATGCATTAGGACTAAACCAAAAAAAATGGCATTAGCGAATTAAATTGAAATTAAATAGTGGTTCCTCACTATTGTACTACTACACAATGCAACTATGCATGTTGGGAGGTACACACTTACCCAGTTTTGGCAAAATTTGTCCAATAGGTCATGACGACAGCACTGAGCATGACATCATTTTTGGAGAAGTTGCAGGGGAAGAGGTCAGTTGGGCCAATCATGGGAATACCAAAGACATAGGGGACCTCATCTCCATGGGCTGCGTCTGACCAGCCAGGCTTCATCAAACTCTGGCAGTGGTGGTAGAAGGCATAGAAGTAGGTGGGTGAGCCATACCGGGCATGAAGGTCTGCTGTTACCACCGATGGCTCCACCCACTGATGATCAGTGAAAAGCGCCACCAGTGTCTTGCGGCGTGTTTCAGGATTATCTCTGTCAGCCCAGTCTGTGTACATGAACTTAATGGTTTCTCGTAAAGTATCCTTGCCCTCCGGGTAACCATATAAACTGTCCACAAAGTCAGAGACAGAGAAGTCAAAATCATTGCCAGAGACACCATCTTCAGAGTCCACAACGTTCTCCACAAACCGCAGACCCTCACCCTGGTTGACACCCAGCATGATGTCATAGTTGAGAAACTCGCCCTGCTCCATCAGGATCTCAGGGTCATCTGGAATGACATCACCATCAATTACTGGGCCAAAGGCTACATGGTATCTTGCTGGCTGGATGTCTTGCTCAACCAGCTCACGAGCACTCTTCTTTCTTAGGCAATCCACCATGTCCAGTGTGTCAAGCACATTACAGCCCACTTTCTCTGCTAGCAGCCTTGTGTACTTAACTGGCTGGTAGTTGACAGCCCAGCTGGACAAGGCTGAGCCGCTCTGGATTATGGCACGATGGAAAAGTCCTGCAGCAACAGGAGAGAAACATGTAATGCATTTTAGACAAGGCCTTATGTGCTATATAACAAGTCTTTTAAAGCCATTACACAACTTTATGTTAGGAAAACACCAAAAAAGTCAATATTCAGGGAGATTTAAACTCAATAACCACTGAGTGAATGAGCTGAGAACTGTATCAGTCTGTATCATAAACAAATCAGTAGACTGGTTGTGGGAACTGAATGACTTATTCAAATGAATCATTAGTGAATCAGACATCACTATTTCTCATGAATGTGTCTCTTTTTGATTAGTTTCTCACACAAAGATTCCTGATTCCTAACTTGTGATCCAGAGTAAAAAACATATAGACCATTTGCTCCTTTTGTGGTGCTTGTCTGTCCTTTTTGAAGCTTAAAGGCTCCAGTCTCATTCCCTGTAATTGCATGAAAAGGAGCATGTTTGTATTTAAAACAGTGTCATATGTGCCTTCAGACCTAGAGCAAACTCCCAAAGGGAACACTTCTAGTCAAAGTGCTGAAAAACCCCTCAGTATGACCCTTTAATTAACAAACCTAATCACGGGAACAACCTGTTTAAGTTTATACCTGTTTACCAGTTTATATCTTGGAAATGATAGAAAGATATAACCGGCTACTACATATTTGAGGGTTCAGAATGGCATAGCCAAAGAAAGTTCTTGTTGTTCTTTGTGTTTGTACTGGTGATGTTTTCAGTTTCATTCGTCACCCTCCTCCGGGCACTTTCTTAACTGACTGTCTATCTTAACCTTTCATTTTTACAGTTGCGCCTCTATTCAGATGTTTTCTGGCAGTGTGCTGTCATATGCAGTGCTGGTATATTATTAACACCTCTGACAAATGCATATGTTTTGGGTGTGTACTTCTGTACTATGAGAGAAGCGTGAGACTTTTTGCAGCCCTTTACTTTTTGGAGGTGCTTCACTGCAGGACGGTAAAAACTGGTCAGAATTGATGGAAAGATGGATGGAGCTAAATACAGGACAATACTGGAAGAAAACCTTTTGGAGGCTGCAAAAGACTTGAGACTGGGAAGGAGATTCACCTTCCAGCAAGACAATTACCCTAAATATACAGCCAGAGCTACAATGGAATGGTTTGGATCAAATAATATTCATGTGTTAGAAAGGCCCAGTCAAAGTCCAGACCTAAATCCCACTGAGCATCTGTGGCAGGACCTGAAAATTGCTCCCCATCCAATCTGGCTGAGCTTGAGCTATTTTGCAAAGAAGAATGGGCAAAAATTTTAGTCTCTAGATGTGCAAAGCTGGTAGACCCTAAAAGACTTGCAGCTGTAATTGCAGCGAAAGGTGGCTCTACAAAGTATTGACGCAGGGGAGCTGAATACAAACGCACACTTTTTAGATTTTTAGTTGTTTAAAATTTTGAAAACCATGTATCATTTTCATTCCACTTCACAATTATGTGCTACGTTGTGTTGGTCTATTACATAAAATCTCAATCAAATACATTTAAATTTGTGGTTGTAAGGTGACAAAATGACATGGATGTATGCATTTATTAAGAGTCCATTCAAGTGGCTGATCCTTAAAGAGCAGGACACCACAGTGTTTCAGTGTTACATGCATACCACTAAGGAAATTATTTTAGGTGAAGGACACCAACAACTGGTTTCCCTTTTTAATGTGCTAACCCAGAGATTGTTAATGATTACTAATTTTTCTGTTCTAATGTTTTATACCTACTTTTAATTTTCACAGCTGTGACATTTGTACTTTAATTCCAGCAAGTAGGTGATTTACAAACAGATTTCCACAATTATGCGGATGTTTGTAATGACCTAAACTGTTAGCCTTGTCCATCAAATTTGTGGGCCCCTGCACAGGCACAGGGTAAAGGCAATTCTATCTAACTATGCTTAACGTCAGAGCAGACCACCTGAACTATGATTAGTCAGCGAGAGGCTTCGGTGGCAGATTGGGGTCATGATAAATTATAACATGAGTTGGGAGATAATCACTCATTTAGTCTCGCTAAAACACTGCTGCCTTGCCTGTGCTTTCAACCTCAGATGCCAATGCTTTCAATGGCTGCACATACAGAACATGCTTGGGCTGGTCTGAGATGGGCATAATTCACACAGATACAAACCAGTAACTTGTTCTATCTATAGATAGTCTGTCTATCCTAGATGAAAGTGAAGGGGGCTGAACGCGCTCCTCATAACCGTAGGGTTTTTCATCATAAGCCCATTGGTTTATTGGTCACACACACACGCACGCACGCGAGCACGCACGCACGCACGCACGCACACACACACACTGATTATGTCTTTTAGCTTGTGCTCTAGGCTCATTCTCCTGAGTGCAGCTAAAAATCCCTTCCAACCTCAAATCCCTCTAGTCTCACTATAGCTGCCATAAAGCAGGATCTCTCAGCAGGACAGCTCTGGTTATGCCCAACATGTCATTACTGCCGCCCCCTCCTACCACCTCTTTTTCTCGGGTTGTCCCACTACAGCTTGATTGGCAATTTACGAAAAAATGCAACAAACAAATGTACTTTGTTTTACAACACGCCTACACAACACATGGTCACAAACATGACCATGCAGTTGAGAGTTTCATGTGCAAAGCAGATTGCTTTTGTTTGCAAAATGCTAGTTTTGTTTCTTTACTTTGCACAATTTAGGTCAATAAAACATTTCTTATCTCTTTTTTTTTCAAAATATCTGTAATGCTATGGAATACTGCAGTGTCGCTGTAGCGTCTGATGCTGCATGCTATAGTGCTTCTTAACATAAGATGCTTCACAAGGGTTCACAAGGGTCACAAAAGCTTTCTACTGCTGGATAAACTCACAAGAGAGGGAAAATACAATTTGTTTCCCCAGAAAAATTGTTTATGCTCAAAGGGATCTCAGGAAATGTTGTAAAATGTTTCTTCTAGCGTTCTAGGAGACACAAAAAATTGACAAACGAGTCAGAATAATAACGTAAGAATATAGAACTATAAAATGAATGTGAATTGCGAGTTTATATTGAGAGTTTATATTAAAATAGCCATATAAAAAAGTCATATATTGACTTTTGATTGCAAACTGTGATATCTTGGATACCAGCCATTATTGAGATCTCTTTTGAAACTCTACAGCAGACACACTGGGGTCTTTTTAAATTACTGGGATTTTTAAATCTGTGACCCAAGTGGTGTGAGCACAAGCTCTCTGTGTAATTTCATTGGTCTCTGTAGGAAGCAACTCAGATAAATTTTGCAAAAAATCTAAAGAAAGTAAACTATGTTTTGAAAATTATATTTTGTATAAACAAAAAACTTTCTTTTGAAATATGATCTACTTCATGTTCTCGACAGGTTTTGTGATTTACCTAAAGTGATCTGTTTTTTTATGACAAAGCATGCATGACTACTAGTGAATGAAAAAAAATCAAGCTTGCCGTTACCACTGTTATAACACAATTATGTGTTAAAACATTAGATGGTCTTTTTCTATTGACTTGCCCATTACGCTTTCTGTATACTGATTACATCACATGTACCCAAAATGTATGGGCAAAGACAAAGGAAAGAACAATACAATTATTGTGAATTGTAAAAACCATACACATTTACACACTCCTTTGTTTATATGAGCACAAACATAACAGTTACAGCACATATTCCCACTGAGACTGAATTGTGCATTGACATTTCTTTTTTTATAATTCAAATAAGATTTTCAGATTATGAGTGCATTGCACTAGATTTCTCTATGGTTCATCTTAAAATAGGCCTTCATTTTAATTGCTTTAAGTGTAGTGCATGCAGGGGCCATTTGAAGTAACTGCACATTTTAGTGTGTTTTCCAACAGCAGCTGTGAGAGAGGCTCTGTTTGTATAGGCTGAGAGAGAGAGAGAAAGAGAGATGAAAACTGGAGCAACTGAAAAAAGAGGGTGAGTTGTAACTAGATATCCAGATAGTGAGTGATTTATGAAAGCGAGACAGATCTGGCTAAGAGTGTCCAGGGCTATGGCTCACAGGATCACTGTGTATTGCGCTATGCGATACTCCCACTAATCATGAAATGACACCAGTCAATAAACCACATTGTTTTAATCACTGGTCAATGTTGCAGCTTATTTGGGCCAAAAATCATAATTATAATCATTAATTCAACACAGACTCTCTAACAGTTTTGTCATGACAACGCTGCATGTTGAAAAATTACTTAATTACTGATCAAGCTATACTTTTTATGAAGTAGCTTAGCTGTACTGTCATTCTTAGACATGTAGTTAAGTTAGTAGTGTCATTAAGTTAGTTCCCCACCACTGTCATTCATCTCTCTCTCTGTTACTGTGCTGAAATAATGACACCAGAACTCAACTGCATGAGATGCCACTGAGCGCAGACTCATGCTCTTATGTTATTGCCATATATGTAAACAGATGTTATGTTAC
The DNA here is from genome assembly GCA_036877575.1 of Botia almorhae. Taxonomy (NCBI): domain Eukaryota; kingdom Metazoa; phylum Chordata; class Actinopteri; order Cypriniformes; family Botiidae; genus Botia; species Botia almorhae. Next base: position 3,004 of record JAZGTJ010019418.1, on the reverse strand, counting down.
ATATTGCTATATAAGTTATTATCACATATATTCTCCCTCTGGATATATGCGGATATATTTATGACATATGAACACAATGACATTTGTTTATATACATATATTTAAAAAATGTATATGATGAATTGTTATACTGTATTGTATATGTTATGGTATATATATACACATGTATGTTACTAGTTAATACAGATTATACAATAAGGAAAACTATTATGTAATTTTAGAAAAAAAAAGCAACGTCATCCATGCGTCTGCCCTCCGAATGCATCAAAAATCCAAACAAAACAGACGTACTGCCAATGACAGAGAGCAACAGCTCTCGCTGAACACCAGCGTGGAGTTTTTTGCCTGGTGACTACGAGTGGAAGGATGACAGCGAGAATAGAAATTGGAGCATTGTGTCAACATCACAAGAATGTTAACAGCAAAGGTTTTACAGAAGGACCTGATGACGGGTTAAACATCACTGAGAAGAAATTTGAAAAAACAAAAAACTTGTGGCCCAGTACTGCACAAATCTGCATAAGTCACAGGTAATTCAGAGTATTTTTTCTTTATAATAGTTGTTTCATGTTTATCATGTTTGTCCTGTGATAACTGATAATCACACAAGGTCAGATAAACAGCCCTGTTTTAAGATGTTCTCTGTTGTGGTTCCCTTTCAAGGGAACTTAACACTGCATCATGGCTTGACATTATGGAGAATGTGCTTCAGGCGTGCCCGGGTCTAAACATATGTAAAACCTAGCCTATTTATAGGCAGGTCAAGGTCATGTGATGTAGTGTTGCGCATCACGTAACCTTTAAAGGTGCCAAAAAAATACGTCATCAGCTTCTTGCTACAGGAAGCCTATCTGTCTGTCCATCTGCCATTCAGGTCGAGAGAGAGGTAAAAAAGATATTAGTGCTAGGAAACAGTTACAAGGGAAAGCAACATATATGCAACAGCAAAAGGCCAGGGCGGCAACTTGAGCCCTCCTGCAAAGAGCTAGGTAGTTTGGTCTGAGGATTGTGCTTCCCTCAAACACTATCATGTATGTGCTGTGGAAGGCTGGTCCTCTCCATACACTTTCATTACATTTTACAACTTAGAATTGAATTTAACCCCAGGCGCTCCTCCTGGTTTGACAATCTCTCTGTCTGTGCCCAGTTGTTCTCTGTGCCAATGTTTCAGAACATGTGGGGCAGACATGATGCAGCGTCAAGTTCCTTAAAAGGGAACATCTCAGAATACATAGGTTAGCAAGTTCCTTAAGACAGGGAGCTGCGTTGCATTGCACTTTGGTTATGCCTGGACGGCCTGCCTTCAAACTTAAAATGCAATGAAATATTTTGCAGGTGCCTTTCAAACGTTACGTATGCACACAACAGTACGTCACATAACCTTGACCCACCTATAAATAGGCATGATTTTCCACATGTTCAGACCCAGGCTTGCCTGAAGCACATTCCCCATAGCATCAAGCCATGATCTGAGGAAAATCTAATCTCTCATCTAATCCAAAAGGAATATATATGTAAAAGATAGAATAATCTGAATAACAATGAAAAATTTTGACAGCTTTGCTGTCATCATGACACCCAGTTTGGAGGTGCATGCATGACACTTAACACCACACTATATCTCCAGCACGAATGCAGCTACAGATGGGTAAATAGATACAGGAAAGAAATGACGAATCACAATCCAGCACACAAGTATTAACAATATCATCATTAGATAAATCAGTGAGAGAACTGTTCAATTCTTTGAAAGTATACAAATTATATAAAACAAAAAATAACTAGCCTTATAAAAAAATTAAACAAAAATATTTAAATACATTCACATAATACATTAATACACATTCCTAATATTTTGCTCTAACGTTTTGACGCTTTAGTGAGGGGTCATCTTCTGACACAGAGACACAATCCAATTAATTCTTAGTCCACCCAACATGTTCTTTTAGAAAGATGCCAATTTACAGAAATAAGCATTGTTTCATGTAGCCTTTAGAACAGAACAGCTCTGAGCTCTGACAGATGGCTGACAGATGAGAGTTTAAACTATGAAGAGGTGAAGCGAATGAAGCTGATAAACCTGTCACAAACAAATTACTGGAGGTACACATTTTTTCATTTCATTTAACAAACACAAAGCACAATACAAACACAAAGCACCACCATTTATAGAAACTATATGCTGCAAAAGTACTTGTTTCACGACATATCAGTGTTATGACGTCACAACCATGAGCTCATTACAGTTTTCTCATTTGCTAACCGGCAATGTTTAATATTGAAGCCATATTTTCAAAACTCTTCACATTGTGCAAGTCTGTGCAGACCAAACTGTGAATCATTTTTCATTCCTTTCAGACAAAATGCATTCAGTGACCACATTTTTTAAAATTGATGAAAAAAATGTTAAATTAATTTTTTTGTCATTCATACTCCACAACCTGAAAAACACTACATATTTTTTCAGTACATTTTTCAAATGTTAACACACCGCATTCAAAAATTTTAAAAACACATTTAAAACAGAATTATGGCAAATTGCATGCATTTCTGCAGTAATTATTTTAAAATATAAAATATTGTAGCAGAAAATGAAATAATATTTATTCTATGCTAATTGCAATTTTAGATGAAAGCCTACCCAGGTGTTCTGCTTTAGTCTCATTACCATGATTTAATAAAAGGGGGTAGCTTGGAACTGATTTGGATGTATGGATCAAAGAAAACAGATTGGTGGGGAATGAGAGGGAGAGGGCATGAAGGACAAAAGAGAGGAAGACCAAGAGCGGTGATCTCTGATGCGATAAGGGTGTTATGATTCACAGACTCTTATTTCTTATTTTATGTTTTCTGTTAAGTTCTGTTTTTGCCTGTTTTCATTCATTTCCGGTTTGATAATCATGATCACCTGTAACACCCTGATTAGTAGCACTCTTTAAGTTCTTAGTTTTGCTGTTTAGTTTGTCGGTTGTTGTTGGATCGTTTGTGTATGCTTCTGGGTTCT
>JAZGTJ010019417.1:0-10914 GCA_036877575.1 Botia almorhae | reverse complement strand
GTGTCAAAGATTAATTTACAGAGAAATGTTGTATCCCCATATCAGTAATTAAAACAGCAATTTTCCAGATCAGTCATTGCTAAACCTGAAACATTCCAACCCAGAATTCCACTAAAAACCCAGATGTTGTGTTTTCAAGGAAGTTTACAATTCTTACACAACATTCTGATGTCATGTCTTATTATTAATTTACAAATATTATTAGTGCATGCAGATTTGTGTCTTTAAAGGTGTGGAAAACATTGACAAGAACATGATAAAAGTGAACAGGGACTGGAGAGTCTTCTCCTGTCATTATTTAGATTTCTGTCACCCAGCTTTATATTGTGGACTAATCCTCACACACACATTACAAAAGAACACTAAAATGGGGTCACAGCTTTTCTCGGCTCTTACAGAACTGTCCATCCAGGACCTGAACTGTCCATCCAGGACCTGAACTGTCCATCCAGGACCTGAACTGTCCATCCAGGACCTGAACTGTCCATCCAGGACCTGAACTGTCCATCCAGGACCTGAACTGTCCATCCAGGACCTGAACTGTCCATCCAGGACCTGAACTGTCCATCCAGGACCTGAACTGTCCGACAGGGGCAGGCCAGCTTTTACATGTCTGTGTCTGATGACATCTGTGTGCTTGTGTGAATGTGTCATTTTTAAGCTACATTCAGAGAGGGAATCAGAATCCAGCACCAAAAAAATCTCTTTGTTGTCTTGCTGCCGCGCTCTGCTGTTTGAGTTCTTTCACAATTCTTCAATCCACTGCTACAGAAGCGGTCGTTGTATTTCTGTCTGGTTAACCTGTTAAGGGTTAAAGTTAAGTTCTAACTTTGCAGTTAGCTCCTTGATTTATTTGTTTACTTTAGGCCAAACCCTTCTGAAGAGATGCTTCCTGTAATTCTAATTATTTTATGAATAAACAGCATTGCTTTGAGACACATTCTTCCCTCTTTTCTAGTCATGTGTGAGCTGGGACAAGACAGGAGACCAATCTGTTGCAATTTTGTTTATTTCATCCCACTTTACCCTAATTGTCTTGGTCCTCCCCAACCCTAGACTGGGGAGAATGTGACAAAAGCGTTTCACAATTTGCTTACATTTACATTTCCAAAAATAAATGTGGTATTGAAGAGAACAGAATCTGGTGTGGCCAGATTAAATATAAAATAAAAGAGTGTTCTTGTATGTGTTGTTAAGCAGTGATATATAAAGTCTTCATGTGGTTTGACTTCAGTCTTACTGCTGGAAGGACTGTGCTCTGTTACGCAATCACAAATTTACTGAAGATTTACAGACACTGTCCTTAATTCTGAATAATATCTTTGTCTTTCAAATGCAAATGCTCGTGTTAATGTAGCTGAAGGCTAGATTAGAAAGCTCAGGGTTTTGGACTGCTCTGTATGTACTATTTAATCAGACAGAATAATAATAATAATCAGTTTGAACAGTATTGGATCTAGATTGGAGATGATCTTAAAATGATCAGATCTCTCTTTCTCTTGTTTAATTTTGTGTCATTTCTGTGTCTTAATAACAGTTCTGTAGATATTTAATTTCTCTCGCTTTACATTAGGAATGTCTAAACAACATTTATGTGTTTGTCTAAATGTACAGGCACACAGGGTGCATATGTGTGCTTGTAGAAACAGATTTGAGAGATGACAGCTTAAAGAAGGCTTTACATGTATGCCTGTGCGTTTGGGATTTAAATGTAAGAGCTGTAATTACACTTCCACGTGTTGGTGGTGTGTGTCCACACCAGCATGGATCAGCGATCGTGTGTGTGATTTCTACAGCTTCTGACTTTTGAAATCATTGGCATGGGGTGAGTGAAAGTGTATAAGAGAGAGATTCACAGGTTTACTGTTTGCAACAGATGTTAAATTCAAGTCATACTCAATGAGTCGCAAAACAATTGTAACTAGACTTGGAGTTGGAACCAGAGACTTGTGAACAACGTAGGTCAGCATGTTTTTAAAAATGCACTTCTCACCGAGCCTCTGTGCTCATTATTATGATTCAGAATCATTTCCGTGCATCGGTTCTTTCTCAAGGTCCACTTGAGAAAGTTCACTGGACAATCCCTCAAAATGATATACAAACAAATCATTCAGAAAGATTTACAGTGGAGACCAAAAGTCTACAAATCTGAAATTCTCATTTAAACCTGGAAATAAACAGAAAGTATCAGGTTTTTGAAACATCAGACACATTGATAGCGTTGATGTGAAAGTCTGATGTCGTTGTTTCCACTGAATCACACAAAATAATCTTTGGAACATTCTCAGATCATGTTGAGATAACGTGGATCATCAGAGACTTTGTGAGTTCATGCCAGAGTGATGATGTCATTAAAGCCAAAAGGGACATAAAACACCAAGCCATGCACAAGCCATGTAAGTTTTTCAGTTTAACATTTTACTCAAATGTTTACAGCGTGCTAAAAAACAAAGATGAGGGAAAGTTCATTCACAATTCCATTCAGGTAAAGAGCTTGTGTATCTGATGACTGTGTACCTAAAGCTGTATGAAGGGCATTAATGTAGGGTAGAAACTGGGATTTGATTATTTAGAGTGTGTGTTTGTGTGTATTTTTGCTCTTGACCTTTCATGTGCTGTTTTTTGGTTAACCGACTGCTTGGCTCTCAACTTATTGCAGCCATTTAAAGAATGACCTGCAATGACTTTTCTGTGTGTGACATTATCAAGCTAAATGAGGTGGAATATGTGTTTGAATGTGTTTATAGATCATAGTGTGTAACTGTGTATTATAGATGAAGTCAAGAAAAAATCATCATTTTTGTGGTTATTAATATAAGAAAATAAAACTGCTTGGTCTGTGATTTATGAACGATACTGAATGAACAATCCACACCCTCCCGCCCCACCCACCATGTGGATGTCACCTGCTGGTGCGCCTGTCTGTCAGACGTCTTATTTATTCAGCGATTGTAATCACAACACATCTGCTTTCACAAAGCAAAGCAACGGTAATCTGGTGAGAAGCTTAACTGTGAAGGAAAACCATGACTTTGTACGGAAGCCCTGTTTTGTATTCTGATGGGTTTTATAATTATGTGAGTGGGGACACATTGAAACATGAACGTGTTAGTGCCTCTGGATCAGACAGCTAGTGGCTTTGGATGTAATCCCAGCAAATCAATACCGACAACAAACACACGTGTACTGTACATGCTGTCAGCACCACAACAACACAAACCCACAATTAGACATAAAGTGTCAGCTAAAGGACAAACAGCCAAATAGAATATCTAACAGTAAACACTCACAAGCACATGAAATCACCTTTGAGTGAATTTTCCTCACTTTCAGTCTGTTAAGCAGATTTATCTCTGATGTGTTATATAAGTGGTGCAGAAAACTTCAGAGACTTATATATTTCTCAGTGTTAAATGTCCAAATGCTTTTGGTCCCTGTATTTGGATGAACTGAGGACACAGACTGTAAATGATACTTTCAGGGATTTAACATCAAATAATCTTTACTAGAAACATTCAGAACTGCAGTGTGAGCATGTCTGATCTGTAAATACAGTGACAAAACATTGCAGAGCAGAAACAGGACTATAGCCACTAATTATTAAAATACTAAAAGAGCCATTAAATTCCACACTCACCTAAAAAAACACAGACCCTCCTTCACAAAGCCCACCTGACTTATTTCTGCTAAACATCCGAGCTAGTTAAATCATTGAAACGCATCTAAACATTGGACAGAAACAACTGCCTAACCAAGTAAACTGAAATGCTGTTTGTCTTTAAAAAGAGAAGCTGAACGGCAGAACACGTGAGCACAGGGACAGGATCTGAACGAACAGTCCTACAGACTTGAGCATGGGCGTTGAGCGTTAAGCATGGGCGTTGAGCATGGGCGTTGGGCGTTGAGCATGGGCGTTGGGCGTTGAGCATGGGCGTTGAGCGTTGAGCATGAGTGCGATCGATAGCGTCACACAGGAGCTTTTCCAGTATTGCTTCTAAATAAAACGCGAGGACGTGATTAATTTTTTTTAATGAATTAGATTCATGACTTTAATTCAAGCCTTGGAGGCTGAACTCTCCGGATGGTGTAAAACCTCAGTTACCTGTAAACACCTCCAGCAGCGGGAGGAGTGAAGTTCACGCGCTCGCGGTCTGATGCTGAAGCTGCACGACGACACGAATGTCACGGACGTCACGGACACGCGGCCGGTTTACTGAACTGTACGAGCAGGAATACGGGCAGCATTTTCTTCTGTTCACTGCACGATAGACGGTGTGAAAACTGCAGTGTAAGTCTTTGGCAACAATGCAGACACGGGTCTATCTCGTTACCTTCACCATAATACTGGGAGCCGGAAGAGAGGCTGAAGGTAAGATTTGTTTATTTGTTTATTTGTTGCTGTGGAGTCTTAGATTATGAGCCAATGATCGTATTATTTTATTTACTATTATTTTGCTCTGACAGTTTATAAAGACGGAATGCCTTGGTAAATGTCTTTACTAATACGGTCATCTTTATGAATTCTTAAAAAGGCATCTCCAAACATCTAGTTTATAGGGCAGATTTCTGACTTTAATAGGTTCACAAAGACAAGGTGTGTGTTTCCTACCGGTGCCAGTTTTATTGGGCTTAACTTTCATTCTGAAAACAAGCATTACGTGAAAACTCGCCAAAAGCAAGATAGAAACATCTCTATCCGACAGATTCGTGAAAACATTTGAACATTTCACTCCTACAGGCCATCACGTCATAGTTTTGCAGTCACCACGTCATAGTTTTACAGTCACCACGTCATAGTTTTACAGTCACCACGTCATAGTTTTGCAGTCACCACGTCATAGTTTTACAGTCACCACGTCATTGATCCAAAAGTCGTTTAGTAAGTCTTGTTTGACCGTTGACGGCACTGTACGACACCTGTTGCGCTTTACGGTAATCGCTTGAGGGACGCGTCTGTCTTCAGTGCGCTTCAAAGATGCAAGTGAGCCCTGACGAGTACACTTGACATGGACCACTGTTACGGCAGCACGGGTATGCAATACAATCCAAAACATGTTAAAGCATTTAAACACATCTGAGGAAACGTGTCAGTGGTCATGTGACTGACACCGTGACTTGATCGGAACGCATGAGTTTTATCACTGCAGATGGATTTGACCGATGTTCTCTTGAGAAACTGTTCTCGTCGGAATAAGACTTCCGTTTTATACAGTGGTTCTCAAACTGGGGCCACCAGATGGCGCTAGGGGAGACGCATAGAAATTTCTAGTTTAGGAAATGATTTTAAAACTTTTGCCTGCATGCAATCAGGATTGTGCTTTGTAAAATATTATGTATTTCAAAAATAGAAATATTTAAAAAATAAAAATAAAATATTTTTATTATACACATTTTTAATATTCAACATCAGAAGAATAAGGCTATAAGGAGAATTGATGTTCCAGCATTGTAAGTCGTTTGTTTTTGGTATAATCCAAAATTCTTCAAGTAAAATCGTAAGTTTGACAATGTTTTCATCATGAGTTTTCTTTTGGGGGCCACAAAAGGATTCACCTTAAACACGGATTCACCTCCTGCTGAAAAAGTTTGAGAACCACTGGTCTAATATACGATTAGACGCATGAAATTCTTCCATCTGGAGGTCATGACTCGCACCTTCTCTCCATTTTGATGGCCTGCTTCCTGGCTCTCCTTCTGTGAACGAGGTTGTGTGGACTCACGTCCAATCCGATTCTCATCATTCCTTCCACCTGTTTGACTGTTGTGCTTCTTTTGGCCAGAACATCAAGAGAAGTTTCAGTTTTTTTGAGTTTTATTCCACACTCAGACCAGCTGCTAACAGACATGCAATTTCCATTATGAAGCACCAAACAAACACATATTCAAAAGTTAAAGCCTTTTAAACGTTTTTGATAATGTCAGATGTTTTTGGTCAAATGATATTTGATATGTAAACACACTCTGATGTGTCTTTATTTGCTTGAGCAGGTTGAACCTGACTCCAGTGTTATGGGTCACACACTCTTCTCAATGACATTGGTTTTTAATGCAACGCAAAATATGACATATGATTGTGTATTATTTGTTCAGGGAAATCAAATTACATGAAAAATTTAAACTCTTCCATCATTTTCTCACCCTCATGTAATTCCAAACTTGTATGACTTTTTGGCTTCTGAAAAACACAAAAGAGATTTTAAAGTATGTTGGTAACAAAACAAGTGGCACTCATTGACTTTCACTGTTTGGATGCAAAACCACAAAGATTTTGTCAAAGTATGTTCTTTTTATGTTCTGTTCCACAGAAGGAAAAAGTGACACAGGTTTGGAATGACATGAGGGTGAGGAAATGATGGTACGTTTCCACTTCTGGGTGAACTGTCCCTTTAAGGTCAACATGATTAATGAGACTTACACGTTCACCATTGGTTTTCAGACTGAGTTTACAACAGTGTTCTTACTGACGTTGTACATATGGGGACGTAGCAGCAGGTCTGTGAAAACAGAACATCAAAAGAACATCAAATCAAAGGCCAAATGTCATTTTAGCTCCATGCAAAGCAGCTCTTGATTTGAATTGGAAATGTAACTATGTTAGAATATGTGTTCTCACAGTTTGTGACAGCACCACCTATTGGTCAAAAGTGGCTTTTGGTTATACATTGTTTTGTGTTGTAATGGAGTTTACTTGTTTTCATTTAACTGATTTTCCTAATATCATTATAAAAGATGTCCACAGACAGAGGACAGTCTGAAATATTGCAATACAATATTTTAATTTGGCAATAATTTTAGTGTCTCTACCTCAAATCCTCTAACGACATCAACAGTTCAACATTTTATTAATTTTTTAGAAGTCCTAGAAGCAAAATTCCTGGACGTGATTATAATGAACCCTGTGATGTCATAATAATCATGAAAAGTTGTCAAACGTTTTTGAACCTACAGCGTTTGCCCAGTTTGCACAAAACAGTATGTTGCATCTACAGACACTCAGGACGAAAGTTCTGGAATTTGTATTGCTTGCTTGATTTATTCTCTTATCATGTCAACAGATTAAAAGGAAAGAATATAAAGTTGACTTCTGGCTGTTTCTTTTCAAAACTTTTGTGTATTGACAAAACATTGTTTTAACAACAGCCTGATCACCTCATAAACATTTGGTGACAGCACAACCTGTTGCTCGCACGGTGATGGCTCAAGAAACTACATGCTAACATGCTAATTGACCATTTTTGCAAATTCTAGGCAATGGGACATTGAATATGCTAAAATATTGTGCTTTGATTTATTTGGATTTTCTTTAGTCACAACATAATTCCCATAACTAACCTTTGTGTTATCATAGTTTTAATGAGTTTACTGTTATTCAAAACTGTGAAAAAGATGAATAATAACTGTGGTACTAAACCTTTGACCTGTAGTGTAAATAATTTTAAATGCTTTAAAAAAAGAGCAATTTCCACAACTGCTTAAGAGATTTCCACAACTGCTTCTCTTTGATGTGCTTGACGCTGTAATTGCTGCTTGCAACTATATTGTTTTTTTTGTAATTTTAGAATATGAGAATTCATTTCTTTAACAAAGAATATATTTTACATGTATTTTAATTGTAATATGAAATATAATGCTGATTAGTTAATAAGAGAATGCTTTTGGGGTTTTTATGAAAGCACGAATGTGTTCAATAGTCATGAGTTCAATAGCTCATTACAGTTCAATTATTAGTTGCTTTGTCACAGGTTGTCAAAAAACAAAGCCTCAGTCATTTATAGTGCCACGTTTTTATGCAGTTTCTTTATTTTCTGGTTTTGGTTATTTTGCATGCACCTTCAATGGCATTGAAATTGAATGCTTAGATAAGTTTAGCGGCCATTTAAAGAATGTATGATCTGGAAATATTACAAACACAGAGATTTCAAAAAGAAACCAAAATAACAGTAAACGTATTATCAGGAACACTGCAGAGTCTGTGTGCAAAAGTTTGTGTGAAAGTTTTAATAATTATAAACAGTCAAAAAGGGAAAAGAACCTAAAAAACAAACAAAACAAAACGCTGTAATAAAGTTGTGTGTTCAGTACAACAGTCAACATCCAGAGTGACACCATCTGTTATGACCTTCCCGTGAGTTTTACCCGCTTTAGTGTCATGAACTCCTCACACATTCATGGACAAAAACAGGAACTGTGGAGAAATAATGAATGTTCATTGCACTGCAGTTTTACAAACACATGCATATGTGACTTTAGTATTACACACATTATAAACAAGAAAATTACCTGCTGTATATTCAGACTGATCTGGCCTTTCTTTTGCTTGTCAAATGCCTGGAAAACTCCTGCAAAGATTTAAGTCAGTGCATTCATCCAATAAACATTTTACATTTAGCCTCAGATTTGTCGATCACTTACGGAACATGTTCTCCAGACGAACGATACAGGTCAGATAATCATCAAAGTCAATCTCGTAATTAGAATCAGCGAATCTGAGACCCAGTAACTGCAGAATTTTATTATTCAACTGCATCCCTTAATAAACAAACAAACAAAACATGTATGTAACGTTTTAAAGATCTCTGACAGTCTCTTAAAATGGTTTTATGAGTTTAGATACTTGCATAGAGTGATTCTGTCAATTTTACCTGCTGCATTCAGAGCACTGCGGAGCTCGTAGGAAGACATGCGCCCTGAACGATCCGTATCGAAAGACAGGAACAGCATCTAACACCAAACAAAATGGGATTATTACGTCTACAAAATACACTCTTACTCTACTCACTCTACAAACGTTAGGAGACTGACATGACATCTACAGCACCAACATGAAAACGTGTCACTGTTTCTAAAACTGAGTGTGACTTACAATCCATTTCTTCAGCTTATCCCAGAAAACTTTGAACTCATCAAATTCCAGCATTCCTGTGTTATCCACCTGTACCTAGTTTAGGAAAACTTGGAAAATGTAGAAAAACATAGAGCCTTAACTTCCAAACCTCTTGTGTACTGTGTGTGTAAGGCTACACATACAGACTTTCAGAAAACTACAAAATTCAGAGTACAAGAATATCATGTATGAGCTGATGTAAACATGAGCAGTGAACACTACTGAGGGGGGCAGTATAGTGGCCACAGAGAGGATACATCCATGAGATTTATGATGCTGTGGCAGGTATTGAGGGTCAAACCATCAAACTTCACCTCTTTTCCTGCAAGAGTTGTGTTAGTGTTCATTCTTCCATTGCACATTGATGTTATAAAAAAACAGACTCACTTCTGCTCAGAACCCCGTTCAACACCTGCTGCAGTTCTTTGGCGCTGATGGCTTTATCCTGCAGGAGAACAATGGAGATTCATGAGAAGACTCATGATGATTCATGATAAAGGAACTCAAAGCCATCTCTAGTCAGACTGTTGCTGTCGAGTGTGTCTCACCGAGCCTGCGATCTGCTCAAACAGTCTCCTCAGACCTTTCTCCTCATCGGTTTCCTCCTCAGGGGGGTTTGGTGCTGGTGGCTCCACACATCAGAGAGGATTTATTTTGACACGCAAACAATATCACTGCATGTCAAACTGTTTAAATCCATCACCATGTCATCCTTTACCAAGTTTTTTAAATAAATGTATTTATGTATAGAAGTTTGATATGAGGGGACACACACACTTGAGTCCTGGTTATTGGTTATTCAGAAAAGTTTGCTCAAAGTTTCATTGTTGGGTTTAACTACTGTTTGATATGTTGGTGAATATTCTGGTTAGGATGGTAAATACAGTATGTAAATACACTGGGCTTACATCTGGGAGGTCTGCTTGAATGGTGCTTCCCATCTCACTGCAAAAACACATAATTACAGTTTTACATATTACACTGTACAGCTACACAGTAGAACAATCATTCTGTCCATTAGTTTTCATATGTTTTCATATGTTTCCAGTACATTTCAGTGTACTGGAAAAACAACTGAATTCCAGGTTTTACATTTTATTTCAGATTTGAGATCAGATGCAGATTTATGCATTTAATTGTCCAGATATTGTTTTTAGGTCATTGTATGTAAAAGAGACGTTGGATGGACATACACAGCTGTAGCCTTGTTCTCCGAGAAGATCCGGATGAGGAAGTCGGCCTCGTGGTGTGGTTGGAAGGTGGTGGGCACCAGGAGGTAGTTTCCGGGTGGCAGTCTGAAGCGCTCAGACACCTCCCTCATGTTGATGTAAGTACGGCTTCGTGCTTTAGAAGCGTTGTACCGGAAAAAGTCCTTTTGCTGGTGGTCTTCATCATTGGGAGACTGTCGGTACATCATCAAGCAGGGTCAGAAATCTGTGCAGTACCTCAAAGTTCTCCAAACTCATCTTCCAATCACCCTGTTCTCTAAATAAGAGGTTCTCAAACATTGAGGGTTTCAAACTGTTTTAGGTCACTCTTACAAGGAACTATGTATGTATATACATTTATGTAAATGTAGTATCATTTGCTATGTCTGTGAAATTTGTATGTAATGTAAATACAAGTATGTAATGTAATTAAGAAGTATGTAATTTAAATCATGTACTTTACACATTCATGAAGATGCCAGTCTATTACTGTTGTACAGTCTTAATAGATAAATTTACCCTCGAACACACAAAAAAACAAACAGTGATCGCTCAGTTCTGGCTACACAAAACTATTACCTCATAAATGGCAAAGCCAATGGTCTCTAGGTCAAGCCCTTCCTTCCTGAGGCGACGTCGGTTCTTCTGCATGAGGGCCACAATGACGCTACACAGACGGTCTCCCTCATCAGGGTCACTCAGATGGAGCTTAAACTGCGGGTTCGTCCAGAATGTGTCTGATGAGGGAAGAACACGTGACAGTCAAGCAGGAACTCAACATCAGTTCCTGTGGCTCAACTAGTACAAAACGGTGCAACGCAG